>PVHY01005000.1:40403-87620 GCA_004024945.1 Uropsilus gracilis
AAAGACACTTCTCCAAAGAGGAAATACAAATGGCCAACAGGCACATGAAAAATTGCTCAGTGTCACTAGCAATCAGAGAAATGCAAATCAAAACCACAATGAGATACCACTTTACACCAGTAAGAATGGCCCACATCAAAAAAACAGGCAACAACAAGTGCTGGCGTGGATGTGGAGAGAAAGGAACACTCTTACACTGCTGGTGGGAATGTAAACTCGTCCAGCCACTATGGAAAGCAGTATGCAGGACCCTCAAACTAATGAAAATGGAATTACCATTTGGCCCAGCAGTCACACTTCTGGGAATCTACCCGAAGGAGACCTCAATGTGGGTTCAAAAGGACACCTGTGCTCAGATGTTTATTGCAGCACTATTTATAATTGCAAGGACATGGAAACAACCCAAATGCCCCAGAACAGACGAATGGATGAAAAAGATGTGGTATGTATACACAATGGAGTATTACTCATCAATTAAAAATGACAAATTTGATGAATTTATGGAAACCTGAATGTACCTAGAAGAAATCATACTAGCAGAAACGAGCCAGATAGAAAAAGACAGAAACCAAATGGTTTCACTAATATATGGTCAACCAAATGAAAGTACACAACGGGAGGGTGGGGATCTGCTGGAGCAGTTGGGGAGGGGAGGTGGTGGGTGACCCCCAGGGATCAAAGTGATGTGAAATATATATAAATGAATTATTAAAAATAAAATTAAAAAAACATTCAACCCTTAACCCATAATAATTAGCCTGGATGATAAAGGATATTAGGAACATTAAAGTAACTAAGAATTTATTCTGGAAAATACAAAGTGTGACCACCAGTTCATTTTTTTAAGTAAATATTTAACTCAAGCAGAATACTTCATCAGTTTCCCATTTACCCTGATTGTTATAGATCATTTCAAACATGGGCACCTAATGTGCTTGTAAGGGAACTTCATAAGTTCCCTCATGGATTAGTGGGAAGGATTACTAGGAATAGCTATGGTTTCCTTCACTTCTGACTTTCCATAATGGTTTTGTGCTTGATCATCACGTTGCACCTTTCAGCACTTTGTTTTCTATCTTTTACCTCTTTAAAAAAACAGCTCCTGTAATGCCTGTGAAAGAGAACAAGAGTGGAACTGCTTCATCTTTTCACCTTTACCCTTCAACTGTAAAATTTAACATTCTCAGTAGACACCCTATACAATTATGAGGGCTTGTGACCCGCAAAGAATTTAATGCATATTAAATGTACAACTCTGGTAACGGTGTCAGATTATGGATTTCCAAATGGCAGCCGCAATCATGATTTAGAACAGATGGTCAAACCACAGGCAACAGAATCAACAGAATTTTCTGCCATCCCAAGAGGCTAACAGAATCCAGGAGAAGTATCTGACATCACCTAAATTGGTAAACAGCTCAAAACAATCTTAATTAACAGTTTGCTGGAGCACTTAATGACAGAGAGCATGCCTCAGTAGAAATTGGTATTCTTAGGCAGCTCTCATATGTTATTAACCGCATAGGAAGATGGTCTAATGCCCTGGAAAAAAACAATTGAAATTAGGAAATCTTGGTTTGGGTCCAAGCTTTGACACTGGCTGATCTTGGGCAGTAATTTGAACTCTTGAAACCTATTTCCTGTTAGTCTATAAAATGATGATCAAGTTACCTTATTACAACTTTGAATATGTACTCAAGGGAATGAGGGGGGATGGGTGTACCTTAACCATAAGTGAGAAAAAAAAGCATCTTGCAAACTTTCGGAATGCTAATGAAGTAAAATTTATCTTTCAATGTGTAACAAGAGGTTTAGTGGTTGAAAGTTAACGACTATTATTCATCTTGTTGCTAGAGTTACTGTGGCAGAGGATATTATTTTACTAGAAATATTAATGCTTACAGCATAGCAAAACAGTGCCTACGGGTAAGAAGTCTTTCTTAAATCAACAAAATCATGTAACACTGTCAGTTTTAAAATGTTGAATTATTTTTTATGTGGTCATCTTTGGTGCTCAGTATTGTCAGTCTTCTAAAGCCGTCTTTGAAAAGAATGGGTCATCTTTTCAACATTGCTCGTTATCCAGTGCAAGAAACTCCACTGAGGAAAGACTCCACACTGAGCCTCAGCAAGTAAAGCGAAATGCAGTGACAAAAGTTTCAGCCTGAAATAACCCAGAACTGGTTAGGTCTAGGTGCCAACAGGCAGGTTTACTCTTATTTTTGCTTTCTCATTACGTTGAACAGAATTCTCTTTTGATTTTAAGGAATTTTGTTGTTGTTGTTGAATCTTAAGCAAAGTTGTATGTATGGAGGTGATGGGAGAGAGGAGGGAGAAATTGAAGAGAAGGGACAGGGTCTTCTTAGAAGGGGACAGAATTAAGCTCCCGGGAAAGAAGCCCACTGCTTCTCAAGTTACCATTTGTAAACCCTTTACCCGGTTCTGTTTGGGCTATTGTCCTGGGTAAATCATCCATTGAAAATCAAGCTCTTTTGCTCATTATATATTCTTCATTTGAGGTGACCAGAACTATTTCCTGAAACCTGGTTTGGGTGCTAATTACCTGCTCAAACACCTTGTAAATACCTATGTGGATTTGTCATCAGAAAATTTCACTTTTTTATTTTTCTTAAATTGAGCACACTTACTGCAAGTTCCCCTTTCAACTTCCTAGTGGAGACAATAAAAGCTGTCTAAGTAGAAGAGCCTTCTGCTGCTCTGGTTACCGAGAAGCGAAGCTCACTCTTCTTCAGCTACCCCAAGGCATAGCTTGCAGTTCCAGCTCAATTGTAGAGAAATGTTTACCAAGTCAGCCACATATTTCTACACAGAGACCAAGTCGCCTTTACTTCCCAGGCTTCTCCCCTCACTCTCCCATGAAGCAAGAGCCCCTTGCTACACACGTTTAAAGACATGTACAGAAGTGACTTGTATTCACAGATTTTCCTATTAAATAAATGTTTCTGCAAGTCTTTCTCCTAGCCCTCCAACAAAAAAAACCTAAACTTGTAACACATGTTGTGCCTTACTGACAGGACATTTCAACCAATTTTCAAAATGAAAAAATAAATTTGTTGAGAAAAAAGGCTTATTAATATATCTCTAATTGATCCATTATAAAGTCTTGTTGCCTTTTTTTTTCTTCCCACAGCTAAATAAATTTAAGACCAAAGAAATGAATGTAGGTGTCATCTTAATGAAAAAATAATCGAAGCCAGAAAAATGTGAGAAAACCCACACCAATTGAACCAATAGATGTCAATATTTTAAATGTACAGTCTTTCATCCCTGGAAAAGAACTTGAAGACTGGAAATTCATTGATTTCATTCTAGACTGTTGCATCCTAACTGGACAAGATTTTTCCCCCTTTCCTTAAGAAAGCTGAAGGTGAAGACTGTCTCTATGTGGCACTGTGGTATAAGTGACCACTGTTGTGGAGGAGAAAAGCCCATGAAGCTTAAAAATTTTGCAAAGAGAAAACAATCCTCCTGCAGACCACAGTAAATAAAATAACAGCAGTGGGGTGATTTGCAACCATGTAACGGGGCTTTTGTCTGGGTCTATTTCTCTGTGCCTTGAGGGTTTCTGTGTTCCTTCTCTGCAGGATCTCAGTGTTTTGCCCCTCCATTACAAAGGCTCAGGGCTTGAGCCCCTCCTCCAGCTGTTCACCCCCAATCTTGCCCATGCTGAGGCTTACTTACAGCAGACTGAAGAGTTTCAGTGGGGTGCAGGGCACTGCAATTTAGGATTTCTGCAGTACAGGGTGAATTTTCAAGAGTGCATCAGAGAGGGAAGCCAGACTTAAAAATAGTCCTTTACTCATCCTATTAACCATTTCATTGCTGACTTGGTTTTAAAGGCAGGGTCAGCCAGCTTTTTCTCTAGTGAAAGCCAAAATTGCTACAGCTGTAGCAATTTGACAGTTTGTACAAGGCAGCAAGCACTACACCAAGTCTGGGGTAAAGGCTGAATAAATGTTACAAGAATTCCTTACAGTGAGAACTATTTGATAATTAATATAGTTTTCCATACATTAATTTAGGAGGTGGGAAAGAAGGGAAGGTATTAGAGATTAGAGGGAGAGGGGGATTGAATGAGAGGAGAAGGAAAGAGAAATCGAAGTGAATAGAGGAGTGAAGAAGCCTCTTGTTCTGGTTTTTATTGATCTTATTTAAGCATGGGGGAACTGATGAGTCTGTGATTATTTTAATGACCATGAAACCTATGCATTCAAAGAAATAAATGAAGCTATGTAATCACCTTCTAAGTAATATCAAAGAACCATAAAAGGGTTTATGGGAGGGACATCCTAGCTTAAAGGTATTTACATCACACAGGGCACCACAGGCAAAGGTAAACCAGGGGGAGAAGTTTTTCCAGGGGAAGAAGAGACTAAAATTCAATACTTTATGGCCGTGACCTGTCTAAGGAAGAGTAAGACATAGATGCTGTAATTGTTTCAATCCTGGTATTTCTACAAGACAAATGTCCAAGTTGGAGATTTCTGAGCAGTTCACTTAAATCAAGTAAAAACTCTGGAAGTGCAACAGTACAGCATGTACATGCCGACAATGGACAGATACAGAAGCTGTATATCAAGCAAGTAAAGGTTATTATAACAATAAACTTGAACTTTTGAGTAGTAGTTAATATTTATTTATGTGATATAATCAAAAGATAAACTTCTGTTGACCTTCAATAATATGACCATATAAAATAATGTGACTAATTGTCAATGGGAAGATACTAAAAAAAAATGAGACTGACACTACTCGAGTCTAGCAATCAGGGACACATAGACTAAGATGACTGACAATCTGCTGTTGTTTAATGAGTTGCAAATAGCAGATCACATCATTTGTGACTTTAATGGACATTTAGAAGCTAGGGCAACTAAAAGAAGAGCCATATAACTGAAATTTGACAGAAATGACTTTCGATCTTAGTTCTTCCACTTGTTGTCTAACTCAAAAAGAATTGGATCATGTCTCTGATCTCAGTTTTCTCATCTATATAGTGGGGACATTATCATCTCCTCAGAAAGCTATGAGGGTTAAATAAGTTCATAAGTGGAAAGGATTTGGTTGTTTTTGAGTAGGTACTCAGTCAAAATAACTATTACCATAAACTCATTACTCTAAATAGGTGACAGAAAATCTTAAGGAAATTCTGTATTAACTCCCCAAAAATAAAGTATAATTTTAAAAATCAAAGCTTTGCAAGGGCCGGGCACGGTGGCTTGTGCCTGTAAGCTTCAGCCTATGAAGCGGCTGGGGCTAGGAATCGCGGTTTGAGTCCCGCCTGGGACTCATAGCGAGACCTAGTTTCAAAAAAATAGCTGGGCGTGGTGGCATGCGCCTGTAATCCCAGCTACCTGGGAAGCTGAGGCTGGGGATTGCTTGAGTCTGTGGTACCCCGGGAAACGTGAGCCTGCAGTTCCATGGGCAAAAATAGCGAGACCTAGTCTCAAAAAAAAAAAAAAAAAAAAAAAAAAAAAAAAAAAAAAAAAAAAAAAAAAACTTGCAATCATGAGAATTTTGATCATGAATTGATCAAAAATTAAGCTCTACTACAAATAAGGTTATCAGAAAAAAATAGCATGATGTCCAGTTTAATTTGAATATCAGATGAAAAACAAATAGTTTTTAGTATAAGTATGCTTCACACAACATATAAATTAATATTAAAAACTAAAAAATTGTTATTCACCTGAAGTTCAAATTTAACTGATTGTCACGTACTGGGTTAATTCTGGAAATGTCACTATAAACAGTAGAAGACTTAAGTATATTTAATTCTTATTGCCTTTTGCCAAACCTACTCAGCAACAGGAATCTTTTATTTTAGAAAGTTTAAAAAACTAGTGGATAAAATTGACACTATTTAAAATTTTCAAATATCCAGAAAAATAACATAACTTATCAATAGGAAAGGGAAAAATCGATTGCAGTTTTTCCACTTTAGCAAATAGTTTTTGTTTTCTAATAAACTCTCACTAAATCATGGCATCACACTGTTTCTAGGTTCTCTTGGCTAGTTCTGAGCTGATGACTACCAGGTCTGAAATGGGTTTGTTTTGTTTTTCCTTTCCTCTTTCTTCAGGGTAGGGTTGCATGGAAACTGGATTATGCAGATAGACTTGTGGAACTGACAGTGTATCCGAAAAATTACAGGCCCAATTTGGAACAGTTTGTGAAAAGGACCTTCCAGTAAAGGAGTATTATGTATGTAAGCAGAGATACATATCCAGGAAATGTTTAGGTCAATGAGGTAAATGTAAAGCAGCATTATGAACATGTCTAAGACATTCTGAGTTTTGTTTAACTAACACTTGTCACTCCTTTGCTATTTTATGTCTTCTAAATAGGGTGGGGGGGGTTGAAGGTCTATCACCACATAATAATAAAATTCAGACATTTTATTCAGACATTCAACAATAAAATTAATAAAGTATGAACGTTTAATTCCACAAGACATCATTAAGCTATACAAAGGTATCCTATATACAAAGGTATCTTATATTTTCATATGTGGATGGAGAATGTTTAAAAGTTTCTGATTTAGCTTTCTCAACAAAATATACCAAATCAGAGTTTGCTTTCACTTACATATTACTTGGTTTCATAGTAACACTGTTGATAAACACATTCAAATTCACATCTGTTATTTACTGATGTGAAAAAGGGAAGGAGACTTAAAAAATAAAGCTGGGCACGGTGCCTGTAAACTTCAGCGTAGGAAGCGGCTGGGGCTAGGGATCACAGTTCGAGTTCTGACTGGGGCATATAGAGAGCCCTAGTTCCAAAAAAATATAACTGGGTGTCCAAAGTGTCAAAAGTTGTGCTTTTTGTCATTGCCCTAAATTGCTTTATTCATCCTTGATATAGATGTGTTTCCCTAATTAAAAAAAAAAAAAATCCCAAGCTGGGTGTGGTGGCACACGCCTGTAATCCTAGTTACTTAGGAGACTGAGGCTGGGGATCACTTGAGTCTGTGGGTTCGCTGCCCTGGGCAAAATAATGAGACCTAGTCTCTTAAAAACAAACAAACAAAAATTAAATTAAAAAAATTTCCCAGTACTTATTGAAATACCATGCATCTCTGAGATGTTCTCAATAAATATAGAGAACTAGCAGATTTGAAAACTCCACATATTTTCTATCAAAGTTCCTATTTCACCTTTTACTTCAAGCTTAAAACAATGACACCCCACCCCACTCCCCAATCATGAAAGCAAACAAAAGCTTGAACGTTAGAACAATGCACTTCCCTTTGAAGGGCAGAGAAAAATCATGGGTAATTCAGGCTAGTGATTTCTAGAGAACTCCAGCCATCAGACCGACTTTGTTGGGATCTGCACCCAACGGTCCAGGCCATTACATGTCAATCTGTCAAACCAACAAACAAAAACACCACAGGCTTTAGCACAAATGGCATATGACAAATGCAGATGTGCCTCTCAAAAGAATTCTTTGCTTTTTAAACACCTGCAAGAATTCCAAAACAACTGGCGTGCCTTCCACTCTGCCACAGCCACTCTCCTGACCCTGGGTTCGGAGTGGTGAAGAAAAAAATGCCTAGAATGTACAGTATTCCACCCCATTTGGGAGAGCAGTGGGGGGTTGATGAGGAACTAGTACAGTGTTGATATCACAATGCCATGCACCTGCTTTGGATGTAAAAGCAGAGAGTTTATTACAGAAAGTGCAGCATTTTTTCATCTTTTTATTAAGTAGTCGTGAGCAAATTGAAGTGTGTTTCTCTTTTATTAGGTTAACTGATCCCGAATTTAAAAGGTTTTTTGAGAGCTCTTTCCTTATTTTTTCCTCAAGGAATATTTTCTTCCTTTCAAACTTAAATTGCTTTCCACATTTCAGTTTAAGCAGATGAGTAAATTGCAGTACTATTGCAAAGTAAGTTCTTAGATACTTGATAATTAAAAATAAAAATTAGTTTACACTTTACAGATCTTTTTTGTTTTAAAAAGACCAGTATTCCCAAAAATACTTTCTATTTGATGAACCTTTTGATGTCCAAAAAGATATATTATCAAAAAGACATAATTCATTCCTGGAAAATATTACCTCTATAGCTGGCATCTTCTATAGTGTCAATCTTCTAAAATCAGTACTATGAAACAATGTTTGACATCATTTTGTTTTACAGCTTTTCAGTTTAGAGGCAAATGTCCCTTTAACCAGCAATTCTTTTTGCCAGTCAGTTGTTTGATAATATTTTTCATTTCTTCCCCAATAAGAGTCCTGTACAATATGCATACATAGTAACCAAATAGAATCTCTTGGATTGGTAGTCAAACTATAAATATAGATAGGGCACCGCTATGTTATCAGAAAGAATGTCAGCGAGAGCAAGCTGCCCAGTAGCAAATTGCTAAGTTTTGGCTCCCAAGAATGAGATGCGTTGTTTGCTCTTGCACACTGCAGCTGCCTCTCCACCCCACCCCCTTTTTGGTGGTTTATTACACACAAGCTACTAATGAATGGGAGCCGCTGTTTTACAGTACACCACACTTACAGGACTTATCTCTAGGCCTACCACAGATTTGACTGATCAACAGCAGGGCACCGCCATCATAATTCTTCCTAGAAACAGGAGCATAAAAAGGGGTTTGTTGAAGGTTGGCTGGGTCTGAGGAGAATCATGCCCGCAGGGCTTGCCGATGCCATCACTAGCTGTTATGGTCTTTGGCCTAATAAGGTACAGAAACAAAGATTGTTCACTTATTCAAGAACACTAAAGCACCAGAATGATGGAAAGTAGAGGCAGTAGGGCACATATCCAAGTGGGATTAAGGCCACAAGTGCAACTTTATAGGGCTGTCTGGGTGGCAGAATAAGGATCCACAGCTGAAAATCCAGTTCAAACATAATTTATTATATGTCATTCATAGTTAGAGGTGGCTGTCATTAGGAGCTAAGTTGCTGCATTGTGTTCAACTGATTTGATAAGTATTTTAGTAAGCATCTTATATGTTATCATAACTACAAAACAGAGGCAGAAGGTAAACAACAGACTGATAAAGAAATGGAGTTAGTGCTATCTAAGAAATATATCAGGAAACAGTCATATTTTCCATTCTCTGCTTTAAAGTGAAACTGTCTTCTTCACATTCTTAAATTTTAGCATTACTCTCATTGTGATATTACAGTTGACAACTCCTAGGTTTTTCAAACTTTTCGATGAACATCAACAGGATGATTTCATTTTTTAACAAAAACATTAACCCTTTTTTTTTTAACATATGAGGAAATTTCAGTTTGGAGAAGTGCAAGTCCTAAACTTATTAAATGATCTAATTGAAAATAAAATTCTGAAGTTAAATTTTATAGACTTTTCATCATACTTTCTCAATGTTAGGAGTATAGTAAGCCTAAAGGGTTCCATATAAATATATATGTAAACTTACATATGTATCTGTAGTTATATGTGTGTTTGTATATAGACATATCTGTATATATGCAGATTTATATGTGTATATCTGAAGTTATATGTTATATATGTACATGTGCATATATGTATATATAGTTATATATGTGTATGTATATGCATGCACAAAGCATTTTAAAGTTTTCCTCTGTTCCTGGATTCAAAATCAAATTAGAAAATAGGTTATTAGAAGGATATTTCCAAACTGAGCCATGTATGCTTTGGAATCATTTTACTGTAATTTCTTGACTGAAAGAGTGAAGACTGTACTTCACTAAGGCTTCCTTGCATTATAAATAAACTATATGTCCTAAGGTCACAATAGCATAAAGTCATTTTAATTGGCTGTTACATGGTATTTGTAACAAATGAAGTTGTTATTTTAATATTATTAATAGGGCATGATAGCATTATAGGGATTGAGTGTGAGCATAGAGGCATCAGTAGTGATAAAGTTAGATCATCAAAGATGTACCATCTGGGAGAATTGAATGTCAAAGATGGTAATTTTTCAAATAACATTCAGATAGTCAAGTAGTCAAGTATCAAGTCATTCTTTGTACTCCCCCTCCTACCACTCTTTTATTTAACCTGATTTTAATCCATTTGACTAATTAAGATTGGATTCATAATTTTAATATCTTTAGTATCCAGAATACTGTCAAGTATACTACTTTATTACATCTTTGAGCATATTCCTGATTTCTCCACCCAGGGGGCCTGGTGCTTATTTCAGAAAGTGGAAGTGCCTTGATGTCACATTATATTTGTGAAGATATTCTACATCAAATGGGAGAATTTGAGGTAATACAGAGAAACTGATTTTAATTTAGTTCTTGTCTAGCTATCTGCTCCTACAATTTATTGAACTTCTCTGAGCCTCATTTTGGCCATTTATAGAATAGGAATATATCACCTGCCTGCCTCTTCTGTAGCCCTTGTATTATATTCAGGGAGAAGATATTAACAGTTACTTTGAAGCAGAACCACCTGGAAATAACCTAAATAACCCTCAACAGGAGAATTGGTAAGTTCTTATGTACTCCCACTGCAGAATACTACACAGCAGTGACAAAAGGTGAAACAAGTCTGTTATGCATGCTTCTGACATTTTTTTTTTTTTTGAAACTAGGTCTCACTATTTTTGCCCCTGGAACCGCAGGCTCATGTTGCCCGGGGTACTACAGACTCAAGCAATCCCCAGGCCTCAGCTTCCCAGGTAGCTGTGATTACAGGCATGCACCACCATGCCCAGCTATGTTTTGGGACTAAGTCTCACTATGTTGCCCCTGAATGGGGACTTGAACCGCAATCCTTAAACCCAGCTGCTTCCTAGGCTGAAGCTTCCAGGCACGTGTCACCATGCCTACCAGCTTCCTGACATATTAAGTGGTAAAATACACACAGTAAAATCTCATATTTAAAAGGAAATTAGTATTGTATGTTCATACATAAGAGCAGCTGTTTACTGTGTGCCAAGATCTGCTCCAAGCAGCTCACCTATAAAGATATTCTTTACAATATCATTATCATTCCCACTTTGCAGATGGGGAATTTGAAATCATACATGTAGTAAGTACTAAAACCAACAGTCAAATTTTGAAGTCTAGATATAGAGTCTATGCTCTTAACTTTCTGAGATCTAGATGGATATATGCATTGGGTTTCTAATGCAGGGTACTTTCAATTGTGTATCTATAAATTTTTGTATTGCTTGCAGTATCATAACCAGATTCAAAATTGTGATGTGTTAGCCGGGCACGGTGGTTTGTGCCTGTAAGCATCAGCCTATGAAGCGGCTGGAGCTAGGGATCACAGTTTGAGTCCTTCCGGGGGCATGTAGCGAGACCTAATTCCAAAAAAATAGCTGGGCATGGTGGCACACGCCTGTAATTCCAGCTACCTGGGAGGCTGAGGCTGGGGATCGCTTGAGACTGTGGTACCCCGGGAAATGTGAGCCTGCGGTTCCACGGGCAAAAACAGTGAGACCTAGTCTTAAAAAAAAAAAAAATGTGATGTTTAGGCTCTCTGTTAGTAACTGCAATAAAGGAAAAGCTTTACAAGCAGGTGGTCTTTACTGGGTACTAAAATGTCAATACTTTACAATAATTCAAATATTGCTCATATCTTTGAGGGCAGGAGGTATGAAACTATTTTCTTTCAATTTTAACACCTTTTCTTTCAATAGAACCTATATAGTGCCCTGTCCCCGAAAAACAGATAAAAATTTTGTTTACTTATTGGAATGCGCCTAGAAGCAAAAGACAAGGTTATAGTTGGAAGCTATGTAGTGGAACAAATTAAATACATAGTTCTGGACAATTAACCAGTGCCTTATCACTTTGATTAATCAGATAGAGATAAGAATGAGTGTTTCTTTTACCATTATAATCCATCCACATTATTTGCCTCATATTTCATTTTAATTTGGTGTTCAATAAATTTCTACCCATTTGCTCTGTAAAATATTGCTTGCATCTGTATTTCTAAGTTGAGATTTGAATGCAGTGTCCATTTGACTTAATGTTTCCAATTAGGAAGACTGACAAAAAAATGTTTTATTCCTGTACCCGTATGCTTTTCTTCACCAAAATCATTTGCATTTGTTTTCACAGGATGATGCTGATGTTGCTAGAATGTGTTCAGTGAGCTTTTATTTCCCCACTTCTTTGCCTTTTAGTATCTTTTTATTAAAGATTCCAAGGTTGTTCATACAATTGATACTTCCTGATTGTAAGATATCTCTGTGGGCTTTTAAATATATTTCTAGACTTTCATTAATTTGCATAAGTATGAATGTAGGGGTTTTGAATGGCAGAATTTTAAAAAATGGTTTTATTCTACTCTTAGGCTAAAATATTCTTTCACATAAAAGCACATTTTGAAGATATGGAACTTATCTTTCTTTATCTCTTCCTCCACCAATGATATCAGGACCACCACCACATCCTTCTCCTCCCTTTTTCTGCAATGTGAAATATTTACATGAAAATTAAGCAATATTTATATGACTTGAGAAGACTATAATGATAGTGGGAGTATTTGGCATAATATAATAACCTCAAAATCCAGATCCCTCAGGATTGGATTTTAGTTGTTAGAGAAATCTTGATGTTGTACTAGAGGGTTCTCTGACTTATTATAAGTTTAACTGAACTGAGTGTTTTCTTAGGTGGCATATCAGTTAAACATGATATATAGCATTAGGTAACCCCCTTACCAAAGTTACCAAGCTATATTACCTTTCAAAACAAAATTAACTTAAAAAAGAAGAAGACGAAGGAGGAGGAAGAGGAGAGAGGAAAAGAAGTAAGAGAGGGAAGTAGGGAGTGGAAGACAGTAAGGAGGGAAGAAGAGAAAGAACGAGAAGAGAAGGAAGGAAAGAAGAAAGGAGGGAGGGTAGAAAGGTTTGTTTGGTATTGGTAACTGTTAAAAATTCTCATGAACAAAATTAAAAAGGTTAGTAATATAGTAAAAATTTCAAAATCATGAAAGCAAATCTATATATAATTTGATAAATCATGAAAAAATTCTGTTTAATAAAGAAACACTAGAACTTTCAATTTGAGAAACTGTACACTTACCACAAGTCAAAATGAACAATCCTCAGTATAATGATTACTTTAATTAAAATTAATTTAAAGACCGGGCATGGTGGTACATGCCTGTAAGGGGCAGCCTAGGAATCCGCAGCCGGGGCCAGGGGTCGCAGTTCGAGTCCCACCTGGGTCATGTAGCGAGACCTAGTTCTAAAAAAATATAGCTGGGTGTGGTGGTGCACGCCTGTAATCCCAGTTACCTGGGAAGCTGAGACTGGGGATTGCTTGAGTCCATGGTACCCCGGGTAATGTGAGCCTGCGGTTCCACAGGCAAAAATAGCGAGACCTAGTCTCAAAAAAAAAAAAAAAAATCGAAACCTTAACACAATGAACGATTGTAATATGTGATTATTGAGTCTACCTCAAAATGTAGCATTCAACAACACAACAGTGGTTTTTCCTTTGGACACTGTCTTTTTTTTCTAATCCTGAAAGTCTTGACTGGGATTGTCTGACAGAATACCTCAAGGACAAAAATTTTAATTTCAGCATATGTAAAATGACTACTTTAATTATAAATTATAAATTGATCATAAAGAAAAAATAAGAATATCCATATTAGCATCCATGTCAGTATATTACATATTAAAATACTGCTACTAAAAACCTAAGAAGAACCACATAATGTTACCCTTTTGCATACTTGATTTTGTATGTTTAAATAGGGTACAGTAATACCAGTTTAAACCTTCTGTGGATTATTTCTTGAGTAGTTTTCAAACATTTTTATTTAATATGGAGAGTAAAAACACAAGAGGAACAAAAAAAAAAACTATACAAATCTCCTTGTCCACTCATGCTAACAAGTCTATAAAAATTAAGAGTACAGGGACTGGGGAGTGAGTGAATTAAGGAGGGTCATAAAGGTTGCAGAGTTTTATTTGTAAATTGAACAAGTTCATCTCAGACAAAAAGATAAATATGTGAGGTGATGGAGGCATTTGTTAGCTAAATGGGAGGAATGCTTTCACAAAATGGACATGTGTCAAGTCATCAGGGTGTACACCTGAAGCATGTTACAATTCTGTCAATAAATTGTACCTCCCTGGCATGGTGGTGAGTGCTTGTAAATGCCAGCCTATGGAACGCCTCTGGGACTGGGGATCGCGGAGTCCCACCCGGGGAAACATAGTGACACCTAGTTCCAAAAAAATAGCGGGGCATGGTGGTGCGCGCCTGTAATCCCAGCTACCTGGGAAGCTGAGGCTGGGGACTGCTTTGAGTCTGTGGTACCCCGGGCAACATGAGTCTGCAGTTCCCCGGGCAAAAATAGCGAGACCTAGTCTCAAAAAAAAAAAAAAAAAAAAAAATCACACCTCAATAAACCCAAAAAAAAAAAATCACTAGAAATGATGTTATCACTTTAAAACTTAATCAATGATCTGCTTACAAATAATGTATGCAAAACATGTTTTTAAAGACTTATTATTGGGATGTTATGTTTTATTTTAAAAAATATAATCTATGGCTTTCATGTACATCTTAAAATTTCAGGCAGCTATTTATTTAGTTTATAGAGAGCTGCCCATGTTTGATTTTTAGAAATTAAGACCTTCAACTCTGAAAAACAATGGAAATATATACATACAAAAAACAATTTTACAAAATTCACTTTAAGATGAAAATTTTAATCATGTTTTTAACTTAAAAACATTTTACTTTATCTATCTTTTTAGGTTTACTGAAGTAACATTGATTCACAACAGAGGATATACTTCAGTATGTACATTCATACCTCTACATATGTATGTTAACATACCACACCCACCACCAAACCCCAATTATCTTTCACAACAGTTCATTCTTCGTCTGTTCCCGCACCCCTGGGCTCCCTCACTCTCTACCTATATCCTCCCTTCCTCTCGTGCTGGTAATATCTGTCAAAAGCGTCTTTCAATTTTTTTTTAATCTATGAAATATAAACATTTGGTTCTTTAACACAAAATTTTAATTCTCAGGAATATAGAAAACATACACAAAAATAATCAAAAAGCCTATTTTTATAGGCTAATCACTTGAAACAAAAGCTATAAAATCTCAGTTATATCTTAGGTCATTCATTTATCAGAGGGATCGCAGTGTGCCAATGATTCAGCTTCCTTCTTGGTAAAACGGGATTATTGACAGTTGCTTATTTCATAATGTTACTCTAAAGATCAAACAAGATAAACTAAGAAGTTCTTTGTAAGCTATAGAACATTAAGCAAATTTAAGATGTTTGTCAATGATAATTTCGTCTAATTGAGTAATTATGATTTATGTAAGATATCATTTAAGACAGAAAGTTTGATGTCTACGCACAGACAATCACTCTGGAACAAAGTACTTTAAAGAACAGGAAATGACTGTCTCCCTGGTCACCTTTCAGAAACATCAACAACTTGCTTGAAAATGATCTACAGTTAGAGCCATGCTGAATTAGGTAGAAAGAGCAGCCACTAGAATAACTTCTTAATACAAATGAAGTAGAAACAGGAGGCCGAGCACGGTGCCGCGTGCCTGTAAACCACATACTAGGAAGCCGCGGCGGGAACCAGGGATTGCAGTTCGAGTCCTGCCGGGAGTAACATAGCGAGACTAGTTCCAAAAAAATAGCTGGGTGTGGTGGTGCATGCCTGTAATCCTAGCTACCTGGGAAGCTGAGGCTGGGGATTGCTTGAGTCTGTGGTACTCTGGGCAATGTGAGCCTGTGGTTCCACAGGCAAAAACAGAGAGACCTAGACTTTAAAAAAAAAAAAAAAAAAAAAAAAAAAAAAAAAAAAAAAAAAAAAAAAAAAAAAAAAAAAAAAAAAAAAAAAAAAAAAAAAAAAAAAAAAGAAAAGAAAGAAAGAAAGAAACATGAGTCTGAAGAGAGGAGATATCAAAGATACTCTTTATCAAAAGTGAAACTTTGAAATCTATCCATTTAAGATTAATCACTATTCTTTAGTTAAGCTGTTGTCATCTCTAACTTTCCCTGAGTAGAAAATAATCTACACTTCCAACTAAGTTATTCATGGTCCAATTTGTTCTCAGAATACCATAATAGGCTTTGTGAAGATAAGTTTTATAATAGGGATTTAACATAGTGAGAAGCCAAGATTGAGAGACCTTCAAACACAAAGAGTGTAGATGTATATAAACTGCTCGGTTCCCTTCCCCACCCTTTTCCTTCTTCCAATCCCTCACCCCTTTTCCAAAAAGACACTCACCCCTACTTAAAATCTACTTTTTTTTTTTTTTTAACAAATAAGTCAGATGAAACGCCATCTCCACAACTACAAAGAACAATTGGCTGGATTCCTGCAATGCAGTCATTTTCAAAGATGCTGGAAAAAGGAGAAACTTGGAGTAAAGTACCACAAAAAGGGATGCTGTGAAGGATTTTTACGGGAAACATTCATAATCTTCCCTTCTGGCAGTTCCGTCTTGCTTGATGACCATATTTACATACTGATTCCATGGGCCAGAACTTTCAGAGAGAACTCTGCTTTGCAAGAGTAAATAAAAAATTTCATGGTGGCATCCTGAAAAGAAAAAGAAAAAAAAAAAGGAAAATAATCACTGATGATTTACACATATTATTTTTTATTTCCCAAACTTATGCTATGTTAAATTGGTGAAAATACATAACATTATTCAAAAACATAATGAATATTTTTCTCCTTTAGTTCTACAAGAATTTACTTTTCACATTTGTAAATTTTATCTCATTTATATCCAAATGTCTCTATTGGCTATTTGTTTTACAAAGCAGAAAGATACTTGGACTATAGAACTAGTTTATTTTCATTCCAACTGTTTGGTTGTTTTTTCCCCAGTTTCCTTATTTTCCCATTTTAGACATTTTAAAACCCAAAATTTAGTATTTAAAATAATAGAAACTACTACTGTATTTTAGCAACCAGCTTCTTTTTCTATACATGTTAATCCTTGCTGTATCTATATTGTTTCAAGTAAGGCTATCTTATTTGCATATTTGGAAGGAAGTATAAAAGAGAACATAAAGATATACACAAGGATGTGTGGTTTGTTAAGTATTTATAGTCAAACATTTCTTTGATTAAAAAATCCAACAGAAATCACATAAGAATTCTATAGCGAATATATATTTCTTTAATTTTTTTTCCAATTTTTTTACAAACTGTTTTTAATGGGCTTTTAATGACCACCAACAGTCACATCTTCTTACATGCTTTCCAAACTGTTTATACTGTCCCCACTAACACTCAGTGGAAAGCTGTCATTCCTGGCTAAATCCTTACTTAGGGTGGATGCTATGCCTCGGTGAGACAGGGTCAGGGGGTCAAAATCGATTTTGGAGGCCACCTGGAGAGTCCAGGCCATGAACTGACTTGAAAAATTTATATCAGAGCTGGAATAGTCCACCTCCCAGAGTCAGATCTGGCCTGACACTCCAACCACAGGCTGGGGCATGCTAGACTGAGCCCAGAGAGAGGCCAGAGTTGTTGACCCTGCTAGCTGACCTCTTCAAACTTCAGGAGGATTTTTTTGGCAGTTACCACGGTGACTGGGTAGTCTAAAAGCTTATCCTTCTTACTGAAAGAAGAAAAAAAAAATTAGGGAAAAATATGTTAAGACTTACCTTGCAGAGATGCCCAGCAGAGTTAAAGTAAAAAAAATTTTTTTGAGGGATCTCTAAATTTTCTATATCTCTGATATTAATCTTCACTGTTATCTTAAAGAAATTAGAATTTGTAAGGTTTTTTTAAACAGTAAAATCACACATTTGGAATAGATACTGTTGGGGATTTCTTTTACAATAGTTGACAAGGATTCAAATTATGTATTTAAAACTTTTTAAACAACATCTTACTTGGAAATTCTAACATCTCTGCTTTTCTTAAAGAATAATAAGCTTTGAAATAAGATCCACAATAAATGCTAACTTCCAGGTCAAAAATACTATAACGAAGTAACCATTTTTACCTCAAAATACATTCAAATTTTCCTTAGAGAAAATTATCCATTCTTGTTTGACTTAAAACAATAAATTTAAGAAAGAAATCAGGAGCTGTTGCTATTACATGTTTCATCTTTTCACAAATGACTTAATAAAAAAAAGCATTGCTTATATTACAAACAACATTATAAAATATTCTGTATATAACAATAGTACAGGCAGGAAAAATTGTGATATATACTTTATTTTACAGAAATTTACTTAAAAAAAAAAAGACATTCAATATCCATCCATATTAACATCAGCTGCTATCTTGTCTAAAACTTCCACAATGGAAAGACTTATGAATTAAAATTTAATTTTGTATAGAGCAAACATTTGCATATAATGAAAACTCTACTAGTTGGTTTTTGGTGACGTATTACAAAATAAAATGGCTCTTATTTGTGACTTGAAATAAGATGAGATCATAATAATGTGAAAGTGTAATATTTTTAATCATCATAATACTTGTTTAAAAAATTCCTGTATACTGTGCAATTACTTTCTCTAAGGTGAAATTATTGACATTTACTGTCGCTATTCCTCTGATCTTCCATTAATTTTTGCATCACTTCTTGAAATTTCCCAGGTCCTAGACCCCTTGAAAGGACTTTCTTTGGCGTGTGTATGTATGTGTATGTGTGTGTGTATGAAAATGCACAATCAAGCATGAAGGGAGAGTGGGTTTGCATTTTAAAATGCAATGACAATCCAACAAAACAATGTCTTTGGTCTAAATATCATTTCTCATCTTGACTCTTTTTTTTTTTTTTTTTTTTTTTTTTTTTTTTTTTTTTTTTTTTTTTTTTTGAGACTAGGTCTTGCTATTTTTGCCCTGTGAAACCGCAGGCTCTCGTTGCCCGGGGTACCACAGACTCAAGCAATCCCCAGCCTCAGCTTCCCAGGTAGCTGGGATTACAGAGGAGCGCCACCACACCCAGCTATTTTTTGGAACTAGGTCTCACTCCGGGCCCCAGGTGGGACTCGAACCGCAATCCCTAGCCCTGTCCGCTTCATAGGCTGAAGCTTACAGGCACGAGCCACCGTACCCGGCCTCATCTTGATTCTAAGCCAAGGGAAAAATGATGAATTACAGAAATGTAGTAACTGATACCCTATAAAATGAATACTGAAATTTCAGGGAATATTTTAACCTAATCCTTAATGTTCATTTTGCTGTGACCTATTTTCACTGTTTTGTGATCATCATTAAATTCTTAGAACACAATGAGCACAAAACCATGTATCTGTTAATTAATCTTAATTTTTAAAGAACAAAATATAATCTAGGATATGATTTTCCCTCTTGTCTTAGTTCAAAACAGCTAGTGAAAGGAAAAATCGGAGATACAGTTGGAGCTGATTTTGTCATGTGATTCAATTGCACTTTGCTAGAACACAGGTCTTTCAATTAGTGTGGTGCCTGCCACTGCAAAGTGGGCAACCAGGTTGGTGAGTCACTACAACTACTGTGCCAGACCATTCTCTACGATGAACTCAAACTGACTATCTTTCCCAGCCCAGAACTCTTGGCAAGCTTCTACAAAGGTTGGGTGACTGGCAAAGCATGAGGAACTATCAAAATCCTCAGATTTTGAGAAGAGATGACAGAAGTCTTAAAACAGTGAAGCGGACCTCAAGCCAGAACAGAATCTCCTAAACCACAAGCCTCTTTACCTTGAGGGAAACATTATTTCTAAGTTGGATCACAAAAGGAAAAGGTAAAGTTAAGACAATGGCTCATTTATCTAGATGAAAACAATAACAAATTTCTTAGTTTGGTTTCCTCAAATCAAATTTAGGTTCTCTCCCAGGAAAAGACCAAAAGTGTGTCAGTTATAAACTTTCACTAAAAGGACTATAAGATCAATAGCTATTTTATTCAATAGCTCACAGGCTTGGCTCTTCTTTGCATTAAAAATTCACAAATACATTGTAGAACTACAGAAGTTAGTGGTTGATGGGGACCTGATAGGTGATCTAGTTCTCTTTACATTCAAAATTTGAAGCTTAGAAACCTGAAATGCTTACTTGCACAATGGTAATAACATTACCATTGTAACCAGAACCCACATCCTTGCTTGACATTTCTCAAAAAGTATGTTCACTCTGATCCATAGACTTCTCCTCCACTGGGATAAAGATTAGTAAGAAGCCACACCGATAAACACTTGGAGACAGAGTTATTTCGAGACCATAGTATAAATGCTTATAAAACTCATGCAAGTTATGCTTCCAGGAAACATTAGGTACCATGTAAGCAGTTCCATGCACTCAGATAGTGAATAAAACAGGGAAATTATATGTGCTAGGAAATTCTCAGAAACTAGTGGGGCATGGTGTAGTGCACCTGTAATCCAAACGCTGGGAGGCAAGAGGCCAGGGGTCGCTTGAGTTCACAGGTTCAAGACTACCCCCAGGTAACATAGTGAGATCTGGTCTTGAAAAAGCAGCCAGGGGCATAGGTGGGTGCCTGTAATCCCAGCTATCTGGGAGGCTGAGGCTAGGGATAGCTTGAGTCTGCAGGATCAGGACTACCCTGGGCAACCTAGTGAGACTTAGTTTCAAAAAAAAAAAAAAAGGAAGAAAGAAAAAAAAGAAAAAGAAATTCTCAGGAACTTCTATGTCTGATAGTACCAAAGGCATGTTGTTAACATTATTTCTCCAGCAAATTATTTTTGTTATTGCTAATAAATAGACTGTTCTTCTTTTAATTGGCACAGAGTTTTCACTCTGCAGAGCTGATAATTAAATACTGAGAAGCAGGTTTTAGTCAGTCTATCTGGGTTTCCAAATATTTGAAAGAATATCCAAGTAACCATTAGCTATAGGACACGATGGGTATGAACCAAGAAAATGCCTAGCTTGATCTTTCTTTAGCATTTCCCTAGGTTGTGTAGGTTCTGATTTCTCTCTTAGGATCGGTGCATTCTAGTAAGATTAGTGAAAATGAAACATAAATAAGCCTATAGAAAAATATGGAATTCATGGCTGATAATCCAAACCACCACTTGTAAACTGTTTTTAGCTGTAGCATACTCTGTATATTGTTTAATTTCACAAATATCTCCAAATTCCCCTTCTAAACTTGTACAGCATTTTGGGAGAAGACTGTTATTTAATTCTGAAATGTTGGTTCAGAGCCCCAGAGGAAAAATGACTAAAGGATAAGAATTTAAGGGGACCAGAAAGTGCACTGGGTATGCTGAGGAGTCAATGATTTTTTTATAGGAAAGGAAACTGGTTTAAGAAGATGTGTCCAATGAAGAGGTGACGGCAATCTAGAATTTCCAAGGAAAGCTATATTTTTTTCCATAAGTGTTCCTGAAGAGAGGCATTTTGGTGCTAATCACATGCTAAATTTTGAATGAAAAATTACTCTGAGGTTAGGTTTCAAGAATGTTTGCTTAGCAACCCTCAGTCAAGGAACCTGATGAAGATATACATGCACATATGTGTCTATTGTTTTGTCTCTCAAAACATCTTAGCAAATCTCCCTTTAACTCAGAAGCAGACTTCTCTAGTAAAAGGAGAAAAGACAATTAAGAAAAACTTCTTGGCAGAAGGTTACTTTCCCATATACAAACATCTTTCCTTTTAGAACCAAAGATGAGATGTTGAGATTAATTGAGTGAGAACTTTCTGTTGGGTTCTGAGCTCCACCCCAGGGCCAGATACATTATGCTCCAGGGACAATATAGATGAAGGAAATCTGTGGGCCTTACCCAACTTCCTGGCCTGCCCTAGGATTTCCCAAGTAGTTGGTGGGCACAAGGCTCCCTCTGTATGCTACCTAGTGAGCTGCTGCTAAGACACAGCTTGGGGCAATTGGAGTAGTGCTGCCCCTGCTGCTGCGACCCCTGCAAAAAAAAAGGGGGGGGCTGCCTGCTCTTTTGGCAGCCTCATGTGTTCCTTTAGGAAATTGTTAAAGGCAGACATTTGTGAAATTGAACTTTAAGGTTTGTTGGAAAAGAGAGGTAAGCAGTTGCTCCAGAGTGGCTGCCATAGCTGCTCTATCTTATAGATAAACTGGACCCTTGGCCACCATACTGACCAGTCCAACAGGAAGGAAGTAGCGGGGTAGAAAGGAAACAGATTCACCTTTTGAGTAAGACCCTGGCCTTGGGAATTTGATTCATCTGCATCAATAAACGCAAAAGGAAAGGCAAACAATACCAAAAAAAGTTATAGCTATAGGGTCTCAGTCCTGGATTGTGCAAGTGAATAGTAGGCCCCCAAGAACACACTTTTGTGAGGGTTGAGGAATGGGGGGGGATGGCTGAGGAGGGGGGATAGTAGTAGTAGGAGACTCCCACTGGTGTTTCTTATACATAATCACCTACCAGGACCAGCATCACCACAGTACAACCATAAGACTGATAAACCTCAGAAGAAGGGGAAATTTTTGTGAGGAAAAGTAGTTTCTCCCCTGGGTCCCTATGGCTTGTCTGCTAGTGATTGCGGTCAGATTAATGTTTCTATTCCTTCTTCTATCTGGGCCATTTCTAAATGGGAAGCAGACCGCTGGGAAATGCACTTTAATCACCTGTTTCCTAACCTCAAACTCAACTCACTGAAAGTGAAACTTCATGAAAAATTATTGCTGGTGACAAATTCAGGTGAATAGCTGACTGGATGGCTTTTTTTATTTGTTTGTTTGAGACTAGGTCTCACTACGTTGCCCGGAGTAGTCTTGAACTAGTGGATTCAAATGATCCTTATCTCAGCCTCCCAGGTAGTTGGGATTATAGGTGCATGCCAACATGCCCACCTTGGAAGGCTTTTAGGCAATAAAGAAACAAAGGTATGAAGGACTGCCGGTGGGGTGGCCAGGATGCAGGCCATAGCCCTCAGCAGTTTGCTAGGTGTGTTCCCCTCCCAACTCAAATCACAGTCTGTGCCCCAAAAGGTTATGCAGGATGCTTATCAGCCCTCTCCAGCTCTTGTTGTCTTTCTTCCTGTTGCTCACACAATCTGCCAGGAGAAGCTTCTTTCATTTCTCTTCTTCAATTAACCTTACCGGATATGTATCTGTGATCTCAAGCACCTCTGTTGTATAGTCATATTACCCCAGTTTTCTTTTGTTGAAATTCCTGGACACAAAAGACTTGGAATGTGTTGGGCATTTAGTTACTTGTGCATGTTTGTCTGTATCCTGTGATAAAAAACAGTATTAGAAATTGATGCTCAGGCTGGGCATGGTGGCTCATGCCTGTAAGCTTCAGCCTATGAAGCAGCCGGGGCTAGGGATCGCAGTTCGAGTCCCGCCTGGGGCCGGGAGCGAGACCTAGTTCCAAAAAATAGCTGTGTGTGGTGGCATGCCCCTGTAATCCCAGCTACCTGGGAAGCTGAGGCTGGGGATTGCTTGAGTTCGTGGTACCCTGGGCAACGAGAGTCTGTGGTTCCACGGGCAAAAATAGTGAGACCTAGTCTCAAAAAAAAAAAGAAAAGAAATTAATGCTCAATGTAAATAATAATGATTATTTTTACCCATGAGTGCATGGGGTATACTATGCATATTAAACCATTTCACAATTTAAGATAAATATGGAAAAGATCTTTCAAAGTGTTTGCCCATATGAGCCTCTATAAACACCCTTCCTCCCCACCACCACCCCTGTTCACAAAATTTCTTTCTTTTTTTTTTTTTTTTTTTTTTTTTTTTTTGAGACTAGGTCTCGCTATTTTTGCCCGTGGAACCCCAGGCTCTCGTTGCCTGGGGTACCACAGACTCAAGCAATTCTCAGCCTCAGTTCCCCAGGTAGCTGGGATTACAGGCGTGTACCACCATGCCCAGCAAGTTTTTTGGAACTAGGTCTTGCTACGGGCCCCAGGCGAGGCGGGATTTGAACCACGATTCCTAGCCCCGGCCGCTTCATAGGCTGAAGCTTACAGGCACGAGCCACCGTGCTCGGCCTTTATTTACTTTTTGCATTCTAGGCTCACTCTGTATTTTGAATTTAGAAGAAAAGTTAAACCTATTCATTGATGTAATATAAATTTCCTACGTAAGATAATGATTTCTTGCATGGTTTACAAACCCAGTTACCCAATTGTAAGACTTCAGATTAAATAATCAGTCACAACCATCCTAAGAAGCTGATTTAACTACAAAATGTGGGTTTACAAGTTAATTTATTCTTTCATTTTTTTCCAACTTAATTTTGATTTCTGCATTTAAATACAATACAGCACTTGAATTAGGATCTTGTTAAACTAGAAGCTTTTCTTATTTCCCTGAACTATATAAATGAACTGCATTGTCACATAATCGATAGGAAAAACTCAGCTGTCACAGATCCTAAGCAACCCCTTGCCACTGAAATAACACAATCTGGCACTTTTGAGTTTGAAAAATGTGCTGTTTGGATGACAGGAGACCAGAACCACCCAGCTGGCTTAAATGACATAGTTCATGTCTGTCTGAAGCTGTAAGGACCGACCTGCTGAGACAGATCCACATATTCAAGTAGGTTTTTCTCTTGGTTAAAGACCAGGTGCTCTTTATTTCTTCCATAAACAAGTAGTAGAAGAATATTAGGGTCTGGAATTAAAAGGTACTTCTAAAATAATCTAAGTTTGTTTGCTCTCATAAAATTTATAGCAGATTTTCAAATTAAGCTTTTGCACCCCTAATCTGGTGGTGGTGGTGGGGTGATCTCTGAATCTAAATGTTTGGCAATTTAGAAACCTATCCTTTCAAGTCCAAAGTTATTTCTATTACCATGATCAGGATTTCTGCAATATATGAAACTTTCAGCTCAAAAATAACTGAATGACATCTGATCATAAGTAACATGAACCGGTAAATCTCCAGCAAGCTGTTTCGTTGCCTCAATGTCACTGTCTCTAGTTGCACTCTCTGAAATCGCCACAATCTGCTACAAACAAATGCTGCCAGATCATATAGGAGCAGGAGGAAGATGTAATCTGCAATCTCTCTCCTTTTATCTAGGATATACTACTCAGGTCTTGGAACTCACAACTAGTTTCACCACAGGCATTTTTTTAAAAAAGTGTCACTGGGCACACCTACTATAGAATCTATCCTGCCAGGTAGATTAGATTAAGTGATAAATATGTTAATTTATCTCAGAAGAACTCCTAAGAAGCCTTCCAACCTTGACATACTCTAATTCATTTACACACCAAAGGTGAAAGAAAGGTAATCTGATTCATGAATTTGCTCTGTCAGTGAGTTGATGTATTAAATATTACAGTTACCTTTTGCCTAGCTGGACCTATGTATACAAAGGAAAGTGCTAGAGGGGATCAGATAGTAGCAAACTAGGTGAGACTAATTCAGCTTATAACTTCAAAGCATGCATGTATAAAACTTGTTTTTTCTAAAACCAAGGCAGTTACAGCCTGCATCTCCCATATCCCCTAAGATCTATGGGCTGTACTAAGAAACACCACTTCTAATTAGTTCATTTGTCATCAGAGAACCACTGCATCAAGCCAGGTATTTTGTGCCTATTCAACTCTAGAAGAAAATGGAACAACTTGAGCTATTATAAAAAGCTCAGCATCCAGTGCCAACATTTCAAATTGGCCTCATTTTACAAGATCTCAGAAGCCCCCCAAATCATTCAGACTAAGTCTTGGCAACTTTGCTCTGGTCCTAAACAGGACTGTTAACATAGAGTTTATCCATTAGCATAGTTCACAGACTTCTCCATAGCTGCAAGTTGATATTTGGAACCTCTATCATACAGAAGGGGTGAAATCCATCTAGGAACAAAGTCACATATTTCCGAAGCAACTGTCATGAGAAGGTGGTTGAGCAGGGGAGGGGGTGAGGACGAACTTGTCACACAGTAACCAGGCTGGGCAAGGTGGCACATGCCTATAAGCGGCAGCCTAGGAAGCCTCTGCCAGGGCCACGGATCACGGTTTGAGACCTGACGGGGGCACTTAGCAAGACCTAGTTCCAAAAAAATATAGCTGGGTGTGGGGGTGCACAATTATAATCCCAGCTACCTGGGAAGTTGAGGCTGGGGATTGCTTGGGTCTGTGGTACCCTGACAACATTAGCCTGAGGTTCCATGGGCAAAAATAGGGAGACCTAGTCTCAAAAAAAAAAAAAAAAAAAGAAAGAAAGAAAGAAAGAAAAGCCTTCTCTTCTTGGATACTTGATCAGTATGTGAAATTACCTAATTTACTATTATGGGAAATGACTAATATCCCATCCCAGTCATACATTTTAGGCTCACTGAGGTACTTATTTTAGAAACGTATTATTTAAATTTTCCTGTCCTTAGTTTCTAAGACATAAAACACATGAGATCAATACCACAAATTTGAGAATTTGCCTGAATTAATCACAGAGTGCAGAGATGTAATACACAGAGGAGCTGCATGAAATAACTAGACTATATAGCTCTAAAATTCTAAGTTGCTCATTTCTATACTTGCATACAGCACCCCTACCCCACCCCCCACTCACAGAGGAAGTATTTCCCTTGTCTGCAATTTAAATATAAGAGTGCAGAAATCATGATCTAGAAGTAACTTCTTGTTTGCAATGCATTTTATTAAATACATCTTTTCTTTTTTCTTCCTAGGCATCCACCACAAGGGACTGAGCAAAGCACTAAGCTGCTATTCAACTAGGTTTGAGAGAAAAAGTGGGACTCAAAAGAGTATCTTTACTATTGCAATAGTCTGGCCTCCAGCACCTGCTGTCCCACCCAATTCTCAGAGCTTGCTCTCACTTTAATTTTACAAACATATCTGTTAAAATGGCCCAGGGTGCTTGCCAGGCGTATTGTACCACCATTGCTGGTGCATTTGTCTTTTCTGTCTAATGTCTGTCATTACATAAAGCATTCTAAAAAGCTAATTTCCAACCCTGAAAATACAGTCTTACTACAGAAGTCATCACATTAACATAATAAGCACAAAGTTCCAAGGTGGTAATTTGGCTATAGATCTGAAATTCTTCCTGTTTCATCAGATTGATGTTGAGGCACAATATTGCCCTGCTGCAACTAGGATCTGGGTCACTGGACCCCCTGCTGGAGGGAAATTTTGCTGGGGCAACAGTTTATCTTTGGAAACTGGAGGAGAGGTAAAAGTTTCAAGTTTCACCTGCCCAGTTAGAACATTTCTTAGGGAGTCAATATACTTCCCTATCTCTCCTTTTTTTCCTTCTTCTTTATAGATCCTTCTTTTCTTTGCCACCAAGAAAATATGACTTAAAAGGTATTCTTTTATAGCTGTTTCGCTAGACATGGATAAATAGCAGAACTACTTCTCTCACAGGCAAAATGAGCCCTTTTGGGTCTATCTTTTGGGGGTTGGGAAATTCGACCTCAGTCTGCCCTGCTAGAACAGAGGTACTCATCAGCTGCAACTCGACTGAGGCAGGATGGTGGTGGTGGTAAGGGTCAGTAAGGTTGAGATGTATTCAGATGTTAATTTTCACCTGAAAAGAATGAATGCAGTCACCCACATGGGGGGTGACTGGAGTTTCTCATGAATGCTGGCCAAGAGTGCTTGCTTCCTTGGGAAAGATGAAAGTTGAAATGGAGGGGGGGGAAAGTAGTCTAAAAGTTAGGGGAGCAGAGAGAAGGGAGGGAGCAGGGACAGTCTTACTGAGTTAAAGCAAACTTATTTAGCCACCAATTATAAATCCATCTTGAAACTTTCCTCTTCAATGTAGTTTTAAGTACAATGAAGAGGTAGCAAATTCCTCTTTAATAAAATATTTAGAGATTGTCTATCAAATTCAGAGATATTGATGTGGAAATAAGGATGAGGAATTAGCCTCATTTCTCTGCCATTATGCCTTGTTTTGCATAGTCTTTCTGTTTAACAACTGCTATCTACCTTGCTTAGTGGAATCCCACAGTACTTCATGAGTAAGAAAGGAAAAACCTACATTCCAACACTGCCTTTAACCTCATAGTAAAGGGTTCATTCAGACCCCAGGATCACACTGAGGCATTAATTAGGCTGATGAAATCCATCGAAATGTATGAATTCAGCATAATCAAGTTTCTACTGCAGACTATCGTTAAGGAATACGTGAGCAGCTGGGAGAATAGAAAGTACTGTTAGAGTTAAGTCATGCATGTAATTGAGTATATTTAACATAACCATTTTAATGATCAGTGATTAAAAGTGCATCTTACTTAAATGGTATATCCTCTGCAATTTGTTCATATCAACTCGATAATATTCTCAAAAGGAAAAAGTAAGGATACAAATTTCTAAACAAGATCTTTTTTGATTTTGGGAGGGAAAAATCAGGTAAGTAAACTGGAAGGAAAAAAGTGGCTTTTGCATGCAAGCAGCTACACCCATGTGATATAAATTAATCACTATTTTAGGTAACTTCTGTATTTACTTCAAAGTATTAATAATATATGTCAACTGCTGGTTTTCACCCTTGAAAAGAATGCATTTCTTTAAAGATGTTTTCTTTCTGTGACAAGACTTTTTTAGAAGACAGAAGACCGGGAGGTCTGCTCAAATTCTGCCTTCCGATTCTCCCAACCTGTTGCTGGGTTGGCATCTCTTACTGGAACTTCCTTTTGAGGGAAGAAGAGAGATATGCTCAGGATATAACAAACTAGGGCCACAGACAGTAGAAGCTGTTCAAATCAGTTAGGGGCCTGAAAGAAAAGCCCACGCGTTTAGAGGCAGAGTCTGCTTAGTTCTATTCACTCTGACCTGGCCAGATAAATAAGTCATAGCGATGCAGCAGTCAGCCCAACTCTTTGTGTTGTAGTTTCTTAGTGTTTGTGCTCAAAATACGCAGGGTATTATTCAGGGTAGAACTAAGGGAGGAGGATCTAGATCTACAACCAGAAGTGGGTAAATCCCACAACAACTACGAATCTGCATAGGCACTATAAGTGTGAGAGTCCCTGAGAAGGGATTCGGTTGGCTCAGTTTTCAAAAGTTGTCTCAAGGGACTCTTTTTATTGTGATTATTATTATCTCCTGTCACCCCTGTCCACTCTCCTAGAGAAACCAATCTATTCTTCCGCTCAAAATAGGGTTTGACGAGTGACACATCTTGAATGTCTGGAAGTTGCATGAGCCATTTACAAACTTTTACAAACCTAAGAGACAGAAAGTAAGGCACAAACATATGAAAGTATATTAGAGACATAAACTCTGCCTGCTGCAAACCAAACAAAAATATTTTAAGAGAAAATTCATCTGAAGCTTCCTTTCACCCAATAACATGTCTTCCTTGGCTTGGAGGGAAAGCCTTTGGGAAATCAGGGCGTTCAAGGAGCTCCCCTGCACCCAGTGTATAGTCTATAAATATAGTGGAAAAGTCATACCAGGGGTAGTCAGTGCAAGAGAATCTGGAGACTTGAAAGCATCTTTTTCTTCTGGCTATGGTGGCACTTAAATGATAATGCGGGCTATGGAGCTGGGAGATTTATATCTTTTGGAAAGTAGGGCGAGCCAGATGGTAATAGCGTCATTAACACACAAACTTGGGATGTGCAAGTGAAGCTTGAAATTGGGAAAGAGATTGAGAGAACAAAGGGGGTTGCTGTTGAAAGGCTACCCCTCTTTTGCCGGCCAAAGCTAAGAGCCTCTTGGTACTGGGGTCTGCTCCTGCCCAGAGCTGGATAATAAACGACAGCTTTCCCCCTCCCCTGTTGTGACTTAGAAAGCCTGGAGAAAACTTTGCAATAGGCAAATGTGGCACTTATTTATGTGTAACCCTTTGTAGTCTAAAATGGAAGGAATGGACCTTTAATTCAACTGCACTCCCACCCTCCATCCCCTACCCTAGTTTGATAAGCTCTTGCAATTGTTGACATTTATTTTATTAAATCAAAGTGCCGCTTGTTGCACGTTTCGGACAAAAGTTCATTTTCCTCCCCTTATGTAAACACTCTAAGTAAATATTAGAGATTGAAACAGCACTACCTTTTTCATTCTGGTGATGGGGTTGGTGTGGAGGTGCTGATGGGGTTAATCTCTGGAGTCTAACTTTGGAAAGTCTTAATGTTTAAGTTAAAGTCCCAATTGTCCCAACAGATATAATTAAAAGAGAACAGAGAAGGCATTAAGACAAGATTAACAATGGCGTTAGTAATATAAGGCATGTTTATAATAAACACCCACACAAACATAAACAGCCAAGGCGTTTTGTAACTAAAGAAAACGAAATTAATCACTTCATTTTCCTTTTATTATTGCGATGTGTATATGTACAGTTACATATGGCTTCTGGGAAAACAGCAAAGGTAACGGTCATTAAGTGTTGAGTGGTTTGTGTGGTGACTAAAAGTTGACGATGTCTTACTAAAATCGAACGTTTTTCTTTTTCTTAAAAAAAAAAAACAAAAAACAAAAGCAAAAGCAAAAAAACAAAACTGGAGTTCTTTAAAAACCCGGAGGACTTACCCTTTAAGGCATTATTCAGAGAAAAACCGAGACTGGCCGTGTCACAGGCAATTGTAAAGGGTTTCAAAGGGCCGATCAAACGATGGCCTGAGTAATCTACATTCAAGTCCGGATGGCGGTGTTACGGCACACACCTGCGGGGTGTTTGCTGTCCGTGCCCCTCGCCGAGCTACAAATCATCATTAAAGCGAGCTGCTTAAGCTTCTTCCCAGCTACACAAGAGTTGCTTGGGACAGTTCTCTTTGATATTGCTGCAGCCCGCAATTGACAAGCAAGGTATTTTGGAACTCAAACCCGGGTCCAAACTCTCGAGCGCACCGCGAAGCTAGGGACGACGATGTGGGCCGGGGGGTTGGGTGCTTGGGGGGCTGGGTGCAGTGAGCAATCGTAAAAGTCTGTTTCTCCAATTTCCTGAGAACATTTATGACAAAAATGTATAGGAAACTGGGTTAGAAGCAGCTGAAGCCCGCTTTGAGTTTTGTACTGAGGTCTTTTCCAAAACTTCTTCACTGTCTTTGCCACAACTTTTAACCGTCTCCCATCATCTCACAACTTGTCCCCCTCATCTTCTCGTGTGTGTGTGTGTCCGCGCGCGCGCACACACACACATGTGCGCGCGCGCGCGCACCAGCACCCTCCCTAGAGTGCGGAGATTACATTATCCGCAACCAGATCGGGATCTAGTTTGAAACTTTCACTTTTGATTCAGTCTTTGGATTTATATCCTTCCACCCTTTCCGTCCATGCCGACCCTGAAGTTAGTGCCATTATCTTAAGAGAAAGATATCTGGATTTAGATTAAAAAAGAAAGGGACAAGAAGGTCAGATACTCGGAGGCACGGAAAGGGGAGGAATGTAGGTTTCTGTTTGCTGCTTGTCTGGGTGTAAGTCAACCCTCAGCAATCCGTGTTGCGACCCTTTTGCTGGGGGCGGGGGGAATAACCCGCTGTCCGTGATGCCAAGATCAACACTGGGAGCGAACGTATCAATAGACCAATTTTCTATTCCCACTGCGAGCCTTTTCAGTTCAATCCCGAGTGGAGGCGTCTGCGCTGCGCCAGACGCAAAAGCTCCGTGGTGTCGCGAAAAAGAGGGCGCTAGAAGCGGGAGGCGCAAATATGGAAATTAACTCATTAGGAAGGGGTGTGGTTACGGCGAAGCCCCCTCCTCCATCCCTTCCTTTCTCCCTTGCCGCCACGGTCCCAGCTTGCTAAATATGAGATGATAAACAAACAAAATAAAGCAGAAACTGACTACGCAGCCCCACATCAAACACGCTCCAGATAATTCGCTTCACCCAGCGCTGCCGCCAGACGCAGCGCCGGCCCCCAACGCCAGACGGTAACTTCAGCGCCCCCTCCATGTCAACCCCAGCTTCCGCGGCTTTGAAAGCCAGGGCCGGGGGCGGCGTTTCGAAGGCGCAGCACGTGGCCCTGACGCCTCGTTTGGTGGACGTTTTAAAACTTCAGACAAATATTTCCACCAATATGGTAACCCTCTGAGAATTTCTACTGATCTCAGAGGCCCTCTCCTAGAAGCTGGATGGACGAGAGGGTGATGGTGTTTCCTTTGGGAGGAAAACAGCAGCAACAAACAAAATAGAAAGTAGTGTCTCAGAGTGCTCGACCAGGGGTCTTTTTCAGTGGCGAAGTGCCCCAAGTGTGGGGCCAGAGTGCCTGGGCTGGCCAGGGCCGGGCCGGTATCAGAGAGGACCCGCAAAGGCTCAGCTAGAGCGCTGGGCTTGATTTGAACGTTCAAGACCCAGGTTGAGATATTATTAACTAGAGATCAGGTACCCAAGAGTGAGAACCCAGGGAATGGAATTCCAAGACGCATAATTTTATGTCGAAATAAAATTGGGAAGGGAGGTTGTGCAAGAAAGAAGCAAAACGTAAAACCTCACGTTACCCCCCTCCCCGGTCGCTCTGCCAGATCTTCTCAAAGACCGGTTCTGCGGAGAAATGGGGGTTGGGGGGAAGTAGGGGTGCAAAGGGAGAGAGAGGAAAATTGCACTTTTATGGTTTTTTTCTTCCCGAGTGGCCGGCCTCCCGGGCCAGCTCCCTGCTCCGCTCTCCCCCAGCTGCGGGCCCCTTGGAAGAAGGCCGCCCAGTGCCCTGTCTCCCGCTGTCTGCAGGCCACCGAGCCTCAAAGCATGTATTGTCCAGCGGGCCAGGGAGGCCAGCGGGCCCCTGGAGAAGAAAAACACTGCGCCCAACTTCTGTTAGGGAAAGTTTCCTAATGCACTCCTTGTGGTAAAATACACTTTAAACGGGGCGAGGGGCTAAGTTTTGAAACTCCACTGCCTTCTCTGAGTCCTCAACTCTTCTGTTGTCGCTTGTTAAGTTTTCGGACAAGCGGAGAGTGGCCCGGAAGGAAATTAGAAGGTGACTTAAAATGTGAACAGAATTCTAGAATCCTCGATTTGATGGTTTTAAGATGCGGGTAGGAAAAGAGAGGAGGGATGTCTCCACCTAGGTCTGGGCCGAGGACAGCTGCACTTTCGGTGCGCCAGGGGGTGGGGTGAGGGCCCCCGAGGGCGCGTGTGCAGGCGAAGCATTTCTCACCTCCTGTTTGTCTTAGCAGAGAAAGGGGGGTTGGGGGTGGGGGAGAGGGGGAGAGCGAATTGTTCTGCCTCCCGACAGGCAGTAAAAGTTGAATAAAATGGAGAGGCGGGCACACGCAAAAACAAAAACTGCTGTAGATTCTAAGTCTCGCAACTTGACCCGAATCCCAAATAGCGGGAATTCGCTATTTGCCAAAGATTACTAAGTCTTACCCCCCCACCCCCTTCTTCAACAGCAGTCCCAGACGGCAAAAGCCGCGATAGAGAACCGTTAGAATGGAAGCTTTGGGGCAATGTGATTAATCTTTCATTCGAGCAGCGGGGACCCATCCCTTCCTAGAGTAATCGTCAGCATCTGAGTGGTTTCTAGGTTTGGTCTACTCTTCCTTCTTTCGCAAGGAAAAAAAAAATGGCCTGCGTCCCTTTCAAAACTCTGCCTGAAACAAATATTCCAAAACACTACGGTGCTGAATCCGTTAAAAAAAAAATCAAAACAAAACCAGACTTTTAAAAAACGCCCCAGGTCGGTGCTCTCGGTGTCCAAAAACCAAAGTGACCGAAGAAGCGCATTTTAATGGCTGTGGCTCTTTGGGAGCTGCACTAATTTGGTGTGTGGACTCAATGCCTTAATGCTAAATCGGCAATATAAAAGGTTGAAGAGCAAGCCCGATAAAGGCTCTAATTGCTACTGGAAGATTTAGGTGGTTGCTAGGATCTGAGGACCACCACCACCACAATAAACCTCCAATAGAGTGTTTGGACTGTGTGTATGGGGGGTGGGGGTAGACTTTCTACGGCGAATAGTGCCCACATCTGCTGGAACTTCCATATCTAAGCTGTTCATTTAAGGGAGCCAACTTATGAAATCTCCACAATTAGATCTTCATTGTTCTTCCTGCACAACACTGTCTAGAAAGAAAAGGTCTTCTCGGTCGGGGCCAATCCAACGAAGCGTTTGACGTTATTAAATAATAAAGCGATTGTGATTTACATTGTTGTTCAGAAAAAAAGGCCAATTATCCACTGTTATGTTGCCATAAAGATCATATTAACTCGAATTAGTAATCAAACAATATGCGAGCATTTTAAAAAGTACAGCCGAACTGGGTGACAGCTACCGCGACGTCTTCACTTTCACCAGCGAACCCACCCGCGCCGGCCGCGGGAGCGAGACGCAGCCGCCGCAGACCCGAAAGGAGGGAGAGAGCAGCAAAGCGATGATTAACGGTCTTCAGTGTTAATTATTCTCAATTAATCCCAAACATTGCAGATCTTCCCTGGTTCCCTCGTTCGGGATGCTCAGAGAATTCCGCCTTCCTGGGAGGAGTTTATAAGAAATCCGGAAGAGGCAATCTAGTTGCGAGTGCACCTGTGAGCGAAGGGGTAGGGGTGTGTGTGTGTGAGTGTGTGTGTGCGCGCGCACGCGTATGTGTGTGTATGTGTGTGTGTGTGTTGCCCGCGGTGTGTTCGCGGGAGGTCCGTTGCTTTTCCCAGAGCCTGGCGTGCACCCCAAAGCAAATGCCTGGGGCGGGAAAGGCCACAGCATCCTTAAGACTCCTCGTGAATTTCGTTTCTTCTTTACTCAAATTCTCTCTCTTTCTCCCTCTCTCGCACACACACTGTTTATTAGGTTTATAACTCTTTGCCCACTTAAATTTGTGCAGCCAACCAAGGAAATCTAAATAGGTTTGAGTCGCCCCTTGGGCACAGAATGGAGGCTTTAATAAGAAAGATTAATTGTGGGTGTGTACCTGCCCCTAGAAGAGAAGCTATCAAATAGCTGCGGGGGAGGGGGTCGAGGGGAGGGAGCTGCCTTTCGTCCTGGGCCCAGACTTTAGTAGGCGCCTTAGGCATACTTAACGCGGGGCCGCCGGGCAACTGGTTGCAGTCACAAGAGAAGGGCTCCGCAGAGGTGGTCAGATCCATCTCCAGTACTATTTGCGGTTTTCAAGACTAGGCACTTATTTGCCCTGTATATAATACCCTTGCCCAGCGCCCCTCCCCGCCGGACTCCCGACTCCAGACCCCCGACTCTGGAGGTGGGAGTGAGGGTAACATAGTGACCGCTGCCGGGGGGGGGGGGGGGGGAGGTTTGCCTATTTCCGCCCCACCCACTGAACACTGGGTGAATGACAAAAAGGTTTCGCTGCGAGGGCTAGAAAGTTGGTATTTTTGTTGCGGCGATGAAAAATGTATATGGTTACACGGTTTTCTGTAAACAGACAAGGAGCAATTCTCCGCACAATACTCCGCAAGTCCCCGCACAGAGGGAAATGATCCAGCGCCTGAGCGGTGAGGAATCTCGCCCAGCTCCTCAGGCATGGCTTGGGAGAACGGTCCTTGCCCTCAGGGCTGGTTCCTCGCCTCTCCGCCCACCACCGCTCTCTCTCAAATATTGGGATCCCAGACTAAGGAGAGGTGAAGGCGGTGGGGGTGGAGAGGAGCAGGAACCGTCGGGGGTGGCGGGAAGAAGGGACTGATTAGAATAATTTCTCTGGCTGGCAGCACTCCCTCTTTGAATAATTCCATTTAAAACTTGAGGCACCGAGGAATGAGTTTAAACAAATATAATATTTAAATGTTCGGAAAGTCCGGCCCTTGCAGCGAAAGGGGCAGCTAAAGTGTGGCCGCATCTTTGTCAAGAGTTTTAAAACAGCTGCTGCCTTTGCCACCGCCTACCCGCCCCCCCCCCCATTTCTCACTTCTTTTCCCAGTAAAACCAACTCAAAAGGGGACAGATTCCACTCCACAAGATTAATGTCTGTTCATTTGCAGGATTAACCCTCTTATGCAGTATAATAAAATACTAGCACTCCTTTTAAATACACTAAATTCCCACCTTCTCTCCTTTCCTATTTGGTCTCTCCCTGGGGATATCAGAAAACAGTACCTAGGAACCTAAGTAAATTTTGGTGGAACTTTTAACTGAGTTTTCAGGTCCTCTGGGGGCTGATGTAGGCATTGGTATTGGGAGGGAGTGAAGAAACTAGCTTAACTTTAAATAGCTATAGCTATACATTTTTTATTTGAAACTCATGATTAAAAATCTATTTGTTCCTCTCAGGGCTCAGCAGATTTCAATGTTGGTGATAGGAGCCACAAAATGTTCATTAAAGGAACCTAACCAAGGCTACTGTATGGCCACTTTGTGAACTCAGAACTATGGATGGGGGGGGGGTATGAAAGTGTGAGTTGATGTCACGCTGGCTGTCAGTGTGTGGTCTATTGTGGAGAATGGTGCTTTTTGACTGAACAGAGGGAGCCACCCTCCCCCCTTCCCCAGCTCTACTGCACCTGCACTGGATGAGGGAGTCCCTGCCATTCAGCCCATCGCAGATTGTTCAAACAGAAGACATCTCTGACAGCACTCAATTCATTACATTTCTTCCTGCTTTTCAAACCAACACACACACACAAAATGAGTATTGCCAGCCAGTGACAGCCCAAAAAAAATCTTAAAATACTTTATATGCAGCTAATTTGGAAGCTCACACAACTAACCATGAAATATTTTGTATCCTTAACTTGTAAGGCTTCTTGGGGAAAAAAAAATTACCTGATTTTTCCTATTGAAAACATATCTCCACAGTTTACACAGGGATAAGAAGTTTGTAAAAAGACATTGCAGCATGGCACAGGGAAAAGTTTCAATGGTAATAAAAGCATAAATGTGCAAAAGGGAAAAAAGTCCCTGATTTATCTTATCAGAATGGCTGGTTTGAGAAGCGTTCATAATTTGAACTTGTGAATCAGCTTGCTTACAGAGGTGGGATATCGGAAGAGCCAAGAACATGCACTGAATGAAGCAGGAGAGGGTTGTAAGGGAGGCAGCAAGGCTGAAGTGTGAGCTAAACATTTAAATCAATTTCCTAACAAGGAAGTCTTCCCCCCATATGCTCAGGTTTATTTTGCCATCTTAGATTCCAAGATGTTTTTGCACCATTTCACAAAGCTGATGAGAGAGTGTTTAGAAAACTGATGAGTGTTAGTCTGGTTTAAAAGCAGTTGGGGTAAACAAACTCTTAGAAGGGAAACTTGATTTTCAGATACTTTCCCTGGAGGTAAGAAAAGGGGAAACAAAAGAAGAAAAGAAGAATGTGCAGAAGGAGAAGACAGGTTAGGGTTAGCCACTTAGCATTTCAGGCTGATTAAACTGTAATGTTTTGCAATAAAACAGATTTGAGCTGTTAAATGTGATAGCCAAATCGACCTGGATGTGAGTTGATACTAAACTGAATGCATGTGAAATATTGGCTAATACTCAAACAAATCGTTCATCTGTTAGATCCTGGACTGATGTCAGAACATGAAGCTTAGTTTCCAGGACCCTCCCATTAGAAGGATATTCAATGAATTAAATTGATTTGTGGATTGTAAAGAAAAGTTGGGAATTACAGCTTCTGGAATTGCCCAGGTGCTTTCCACCAACAAACATTTCTATCTATTGTACAGAGTTCACAGACCAAATGTCTTTCCTCTTAATTACAACTTAAATCATGTTCCAAGAAGTCCTCCCAGCAATACTTTTTCCATTCTAAAAAGATTTTAAAAGGCTATACAAATTATTAGGTGCAGAGTACTAAGGGAAAAAAGAAATGCCATAGCAATGGCAAATCATGAGCAACTGTCCTAACTGCCGAGATATCAGAACCAAAAAAAACTCATCCAACTCCAGTTCTTAATTCACCACTGAAACTTATTCAGGGCCAAGTAAAAGAAAAGCTATGGCATCAGCTGGAAAGACTTTTGGGGTAACTAGTTGAGCGATCTCCAAACAAAGCAAACATAGCAACAACTTACTCAGAACACACAGCAAACTCTAGCTAACAAATCAAATAACTTTATATACATATATATATATATATATATACATTCCCATATATATGGAAGACGGGCGTGCTTACGAGCTCAAGTGCCACCGTGATGGAGTGTTGTGTGCAGGATTGTATACATCTGATATTTTGTGTTTGGTTATAGTCTGGGGCGGGGTTGGGAAAGGCAAAATCCTCCACAGCCTCAAAAACCGGGACTGAGTAGTTGGGGGAGATACCGGCTCCACTAGTCTGGTCCTGTTAGTGTTCAGATTGCCCTTTCTGTAAGACTCAAACAAATAATTTCATCCCCAAGGCCCATCAAGCCCTGACGTCACGAGTTGGGGGTGGGGGCGCAGTCCTGCTTCTGGCCTGGGCGCCAGCGATAAGAACCCTTGGGAAGAATTCGCTGCTTCTTTTAATACAGTAATTATTTTTCTGCCTTCTGTGGGTGGGGGCGATTCTTGCCCCAGTGCTGGTATCCCTTCAGGAAGATGCCCAGGGACGGCAAGTTTGCAAGATAACTTCTTAGGCGAACCTTAAGCTAGGAAGAACACTGGAAAAGGATGATCTGAACAAGGTTAAATTTACCTCCTGAGACCAGAAAGGAGAGGAAAAGACCAGAATTTTTGTATTGTATTTTTGTATTGATCACTGAGGCTAAAATGATAATCCTTTGCCTTTTCTATCACCTAATTCCGTTCAACAGTATGAAAATTAGTAGCTATCAATTCTGTTTTGCCACAGACACTTTGTAAGCAACATCTGTGAGGTAAATATTTATCTTTATTTTACATGTATATATAAATACATATACCTATATAACATATACCTATATAAATATACCTATATAAATAATGCCTTATTTCACAAATGGCAAAGTGAAGGGTGGTAACATAGTCCCGGACCCTACCTGCTCTGATGCTAGACGATCCCAATGTGGGAAGCCCCCATGGCTAGTAGCTTCTCACAGTCAAGCCATTCAATAGCCTCTGGCACTGGGAAGGACTACCAGTAAGATAACTGGTTCAGAGCCGCTGTAGCAAGCAGGGGGAAATAATTCCTTAATTGTAAAGGTCTGAGGGGTAAGAGGCAAAAGGGCCCGACCACCTCTGTTTGGGGAAGTTTGTGGCCTAGAATTATTTCGAGGGTCACAGAGTCAATGTGGAGAGGCTGGAGCTGGGGTGCAGGAAGTGGAGGCTCTGAAGGGGCAGTGGTTTGCAACACCTCAGGAGACTTTCAGACTTGCCCGACCAAGGACCGACCGTCCCGGGTCGAATGAGAAAAGGCTATTTTGGCAGGGTCTGGTAGATAAGAACTGGAGCCCTAGGCAGCACCTTCTCAGAGAGTTCTATAGGGGCCAAGACCAGGGCCGCGGTGGCGGTGACGTCAGGTCCTGACCCAGCGCTCCCCAGCTGGGGCCTCTCTCTGTTAACTCATGGGTCGCCCCGGAATTGGGCGCGGTGCGCTCCCTGGGTAGGCGGTGGGAGGCCCGCGCGCTCCCAGCCTCATGCGGCGCCCCTTAGGAAAGCCAGAGAGTGAGGGAAATGACCGTTCAAGGTGCCGAAAATGTTTTCCAACAGTGCACACTTCATTTTCTACCTGCAGGCAGAGGAGGGTAATGAAACGAATGATTCCTTGGAGCTTTTAAACTTCCTGGCACTTATTTGCAAAATAGAGCAAGCATCTCGAGTGCAAAAAACCTAGAAGCAGCAAATACCTTTGTACCCTGAAAAGAGAACGATCTGTTTGCCTTTGAAGAAGTGATTGAGTACAGAGCTCAAGGAATAAGAACTCATCACTGCACCAATATATAAAATAAAATCCATCTAGACCGGCACACAGAAAATAACTGCCATAAGAAATCTTACTCTTATCTTAATAACTCATCCTCCCAGAGAGGTCAAAATAATAAAGTCAAGTCCGTTATTTCTTAAAGGCCACAGAAACAAAACATTCAACCTGAAAACAAGAATTGTAAGACTGGACAGCATCGTGAGAATATCCCTGGGTGGTATCAGAGGTCAGGTTTCCAAGAAAGTTTTTAAAAAGAAAATAACTCTGAAAGACACCAAATCAATTCTTTGGTTTGAGCAATTTCCTTTTCTTTGGAAAGCTCCTTCCACAGCAGCTTACTCTAGAACTCCGGAGGCTGTGTTCTTTTGGACTTTATCCATATTTTCACAGTAAAGGTCAAGAGTGTCTACCCCTTCTACTTAAGGGACTCCACCTCAGAGGAGATGCCTAAGGAAATCCACTAGGCCATCTTCCAACTGAGGTTAAAAAAAAAAGAAAGAAAGAAAAGAGAGAAGAAGAAATAAATCAACCCCCATCACCAAGCTTACTTGTGGCTATCCTGAAAAGCAGCCTTTGCTCTGAAAGCAAGGAAAGGCAGCATAAAAAAGAGTGAGATGCAAATTATTTTAAGGCAATAATGGGGGGAGGGTAAGGGGTGGAGTGTGTTGGAGAATGTTAACTCAAGTCTCTGCTGCAGCTCAAGGTAAAGGAAACTCCATGCACAAAGCAAAATATGAGGACCTGTTTTGCCAAAATTCTCCAAGAGTAAGAAATAAAAGGAATAGGGTTGTAAAGAAACAACTCTTAATTACAACAAATAAGTAAAGAAGCAGTACCAACTAGCAAATTAAACCACAGACTTCAATCTCAGAGCAGTTAGCTATAAACTGTTAGCAGCTAAAAAGTAAACCTTGTGCACACAAAGGCACTGTTTAATTTTCCTTTTGTATGGGTTCTAAATGAAGACCCTACCACAGTTAAGCGGTATTTCTTGTCCTCTTAAGGCACTGATCAGTTGTTTTCAATGTGAGAAAAACTAATAGCTCAAAACCTGTCAATGGAGCTCCAATAACAAAAGTTCTGAAAAGCTGAATGAATTGGGTTTGTAATTACTGCATCCTGTTGTTCTCTCCCCCCCACCCCTTTGTAGCTTATCTCTTATTCATTCACCTTATATTATTGTCAAGGAATCTTACTCTCAGTCTTTGCTTTACCATTTTACTGTAGGGCCATGGAGGAACTTATGACTCGGCAGAAATGGAAAGCTCACCCCCCACTATACCTGGAGGTGCTCAGACAAATAGATAGGGAAGGAAATAAGGGTTATCTTGTACCCCCATCTACTCTGAAACTACTGAAACTCAAGTGTAGAATCTTCCATTTTCAAACTTAAATTCTATTGGCAAACAGTAATATGGATCCTTTCTAAACACAGAGTCTGAGTATCTAAAATCCTGAGATATCTCCACTTAGAAAAGACAAAGATTATAAATAAATCCTTTCCCCTTTACCAAATGACATTAAAAGATCTTGTCAGGTCAGATATGGGAAACTGAAGACAACTTACAATGTTCTTACTTTCCTCCTGTAAAGCAAATACAATAAATAAAATAGAAATGGACTATAATTCCTCCCCTCTCCCCCCAAGTCCAGGAAAAGGTTTTAAGACAAAGTCAGCTTTGAGATGCCAGGATTCTGTGTGTATTTCAATCCAAGGCATTGCTGATGGAGTAGATTCTCCTGAGATTTCCTACTGTAAGAATGTGTTGGTTCTAGAAATAAGTACAGCTATTACAACCAAATCTACTAGCAGACTAAATAATTAATTGAAGCATTGCTCTTTGACCCTTGAAAAGTCCAGTAGGGACACGTTTATAGTAATAATACCTCCGAATGAGCCCTTGTCAAATATTCATTTAGTGGTTAATGTGAGCCATTTTCCCCTGGGACAGTCTGTAATACCAGCTTCCCAGCATTGGCAAGAAACCTTGCTAATCTACTACTGCTCAGCAAAATATTTTAACGCTCTCTATTTAAAGAGAGAGAGAGTGTGTGTGTGTGTGTGTGTGTGTGTGTGTGCGCGCCCGAGCGCGCGCGCCTGTGCTTGTGTGGGGGGGGAGGGGGGTGCAGAGAGAGAAAAAAATTGCAGTGGGAACAAACTACCACCTCATCCTTAAACACAATTCTATTTCTGTGTATTAAGGTTAACAACACATTAAATTCACACCCTTTGACTGGAAATTGAGTTGAGTGATTTTAGGAAGTAGAATAATATCTCGAGGAGGGTACACTCAACTCATTTCAGCACCAGCAGATAACCATTCCTGGGCAAGTTTAAGGGTTTGTCCCCTTCTTAGAAATCTCATAATTAAAATATGATCAATATTAATTTAGTCATAAAAACTACACATCTCCGGGAACTGTTTAACCCAATCAAATGAATGATGAAATGTGTCATTTTCCTCAAATGCAAAATTAAAGGAATTTTTGTCTGCAACAAAAATATTTTGATTTTCATTTAGTTAGTAGCTATGGAACGATAGGAGAAATGGGAGTTCTTTTGTTTTATATAGTCAGTGACAATCATTCAAAAAAATTAGTTCAACTTTGCAAAATATTATTCTCTTCCCTCCTGTAAAATATTTGAATCTGAGCATTTTGCCAAAGTTGATGTTTTTTTAAATCCGCTCTCGTGGACTTTTTCAGGGAGAGTAGTGCAGTGCAATTACACTAACCCCAGTACATATTTCTAATATATCTCCTTTTTTTTTTTTTTTCAAACATATACACTCCATATACTTGATTGACTCAAATTCCGGGAATATACTCCCCACCCCCCAGCAAGATCATTTGGATCTTTATTCAAAGTTTCTTTTATTCGTATGTGTGAGCAAGAACTGGCGAATGTGCTCATTACCACGTGAATAATCCGTATATGCATTACAATGGCTGGCCAGGCCGGGAGAAATTCTTTTAGAGTCTCTGCATTAATTAGGGGTGGGGGGGAGGAGAAATGCCTCGCTTAGAATTGGGAACGGGCAGAATAATTGTCCTTTCTCAGTATAATATTACTCTAAAATGAAGACTTAAATGAATAAATAAAAACCTACATACACCTAACATATAAAACCCACGCTAAATAAAAATACAGAAGACAGGTAACCATAACTGAGCCAAGAACTAACCTTAACAACACCAGGAGAAATACTTGCTTGGGAAAAGAGAAGATGCGAGCTAACTGAGTGGCTGCGGCCGGCACTTTACTCAAGGATGGAAGCCGCTGCCGGATTCCAACTTCTCCAAAGTTGAAGCAAGTTGACACAACGAACCCTTGAAATTGTGGGAAGCAAACCCACGCTCTTAAAAAAATGTCCGACTCTAGGTTCCTGGTCCCCACCGGTGGGGAAAGACGAACAAGGTGGTAGTTAATAAGGGGGGGGAAAAGTCCCAGAGGCTGCCTTACAGGTTCTCTGGCTGCGCCAAAGCGCGGGTCGGGATGCGATGTAGAAACATCGCCAATTCAAACACCTAGAGGCACCCCAACTTCTCTGCTCCCACTGAGGAAAACTATCGTCTTTCTTTACCTTTCCCAGGGCAAAAGAAAACAACAAATGCAATCTCCTTTCCCCACTCCATACCCCCTCCGACTTTTCTACTGCAGTAGTAAACATTGTTAACAGATCAAAAACATAATCATCTTCAAATGTGATTAGACCGGACAAAGTAAAATATCTACCTCAGAGTTGATTGTTTTCTTCTTTAATATGGCTGTTGCCTGGCTTCTCTTTTGCTTGTTATCAGCTGCAGAGATTATCCGATTTGGGGCTACAGGCTTGGACCGTGCTGCCAATTTAAGAAATGGAATTCGTGGAAGGAGAGAGAGGAAAAAAGAAAATAAATAATAATAATAATAGCCGCGGTAAGTCGGGGAGTTTTGCAAGACGTTCTTAGCTTTCCCTTGCCCCCTAAACAGGAAAACGTAGAAGAGAAAGTTTATAAAGTCAAGGAACAAAGAAAGCAAACCACTTGTTTCCTCTCAGACAATAGCAGGGCCTGAGTAATCCAAACACCCACCAAGCAGATGAGCTTTGCAAGTCTAGTTTGCAATTATCCCAATACAAGAAGCATCATTTCTTTTCCCCTATAGCAAGGTTTCCAAAGGGCCTTTGTACTGTGAAGAAAACGAAAACAAAACCAGCCAACCTGGTTCTGATTGGGCTCAATACCCCATCTGCTAAGCTACATGAAAATTTTCAGAATTGACTCCTTTCTGGCAACAAGTGGCATAAATCAGTTTAAGTCCCCATCACGCTTATTTATGCTGCCTAGAAAAGGAGGGGGGAGGTTTACAAGATATCTCTCTAGTATCTATTTTAGAAATGACATAAGCATTTCAATTTTTGGAGTACTTATTCAATTGATCAAACAGCTATTTATTTGTTGCAGTTAACATTACCACAAGCTGCTGGGCTAAAATACCAAAGTTTTAGGTATTTTACCTTCTTGGCTGAGCACAGTATATTCCCCAAGGAGTTATGTAAAATCAGTGTTATCCAAATAAATGAAAGACTCAAGCGTAATTTCGGTGTCCATATTTCAAAAATTTATTTATCTCAAACTGTGCATAATGGAGTAAAAACTTAAGTTGAAAATGTACCTGTTATAAGGATGGTATTAGTTCAAATATATACATGGATTCTCGGCAGACTGATTCAAATAATACAGAGCCGAATCTTTAAAATACAACTACGGAAAATAAAGGGGGGGACCTTAAAATATCACAATAAATTTACAGAAATATTACAAACCATAAGAAAATATTTCAAACACAGTAATTTCATGTCTTTTTCTTTTATCTGAACAAAATGGAAAATTGGGAAACAAAAGCTATTATAAATTACCAATGATTTCAACCTGCATGGCCATTTTTGCTTTTAACAGTAAGTTAAAAAAATTTAGTACAATCTAAAACTTTTGCCCCTTTAAAGAAGACCACGGAGATGGTTTTACCAGTACTGAATTCTAATTTTTCCTTTTGTACAATTTTTAAACAAGTAAAATGTCCAAATCTGGCTAATTTTCTTCATTCCACGTTTGTTAACTGTCCTAAATTTTAGCTGCAGAATCAAAATTCAGCAAGAAGCCTCTCCTTGAAAAATATTGGCAAATTCTCAGCATATAAACAATGGACATTTTGATTGCCATGTTTATCTCGATAAATACTGTACAAAAGTTGCTTGCAAATATTAAAACATTTTTTCGTCGCTTGGAGACTAGCTCTAAATATTATTGGTAAAGACTTTTTGCAAACTTTCTGCAAAGCTCCTACCGTATCACTAGAACTTTTTAAAAGTTTTGCGTAGTTTTCTTTCCTCCAGATCTATACAAGGTCCATTCCCTTGCCCTCCCCCACCCCCCCGTTTTCTCTGTACAAAAATAGTCCCCCCAAAAGAAGTCCAGGATCTCTCATAAAAGTTTTCTTGTCAGAATCGCGGCTTTTGCATGTGGACGGGATTGCTGTTCTCTTTTGCAGCTGTCATTTGCTGTGGTAATGACTTTTGTTTTTTGTTTTTTGTTTTTTTTTTTTTAAGCGTACCGGATTTTTCTCCATGCTGTTTCTTAATCGCCTCCCATTTCCCTCGTTTTTCTTTGAAAATTTCTCCCCCCCCCCTCTAGTTTACTGTCCGGCCCTCACATGTGCGAGAGGGGCAGTGTGCCGTTAATGGCCGTGCCGGGCACCGGGCCGCTCTGGTAGTGCTGGGACATATGAAGTCTGCTGGGGGCTGCGGGCTCCGGCACCTCGGCGCCGGGGAGGTACATGCTGATCATGTCCCGGAGGTCCCCGGCCTGGCAGGGCGCCCTGGAGTGGGAGGAAGAGGTAACCACGGGGGGGCTGGAACTGGCCTCGGACTTGACCACCGAACCCATGGAGCCAAGCGCCATGCCAGGGGTGCCCTGCTGCGAGTAGGACATGCTGTAGGTGGGCGACCCGTTCATGTAGGTCTGCGAGCTGGTCATGGAGTTGTACTGCAGGGCGCTCACGTCGTAGCGGTGCATGGGCTGCATCTGAGCGGCGCCGTGAGCGTTGAGGCCGGGGTGCTGCGGGTAGCCCAGTTGGTCCTGCATCATGCTGTAGCTGCCGTTGCTCCAGCCGTTCATGTGCGCGTAGCTGTCCATGCGCTGGTTCACGCCCGCGCCGAGGCCCGCGCCCACCCCGACCCCGCTCGCCATGCTGTTGCCGCCGGGGGCCAGCAACCCGCCCGGGAGCGTGTACTTATCCTTCTTCATGAGCGTCTTGGTTTTCCGCCGGGGCCGGTATTTATAATCCGGGTGCTCCTTCATGTGCAGCGCTCGCAGCCGCTTGGCCTCGTCGATGAACGGCCGCTTCTCCGTCTCCGACAAAAGTTTCCACTCGGCGCCCAGACGCTTGCTGATCTCCGAGTTGTGCATCTTGGGGTTCTCTTGGGCCATCTTGCGCCGCTGCCCGCGGGACCACACCATGAAGGCGTTCATGGGCCGTTTGACGCGGTCCGGGCTGTTCTTCTGGTTGCCGCCCGCCGCCGCGGTCGTGGAGTTGCCGCCGCCGCCGCCGCCGCCCCCCGAAGTTTGCTGCGGGCCCGGCGGCTTCAGCTCCGTCTCCATCATGTTGTACATGCGGGCGCTGTGCGCGGGCCGGCCCGCCGGCGGCCGCCGACCCTCGGCCCGGCCGGGACTTTGGGGGGCCCGCGGGCGGGGGGGAGCGGTGGAGGGGAGGCGGGCGGGGGTGCCGGGAGCGCAGGGCTCCGCGAGGAAAATCAGACGAAGAATAATTTGGGGGAAGAAAAGAGAGAGAGAGGCAGACTGGAACCAGGATCAAAAAAGGCGCTTCCGTCCTCTTCTGGCCGATGCCGCCGCCGCCGCCGCCGCCGCCGAGGATTGTTATTATTATTTTTTGGAAAGGCTTAAGCCCGGGGCTCAAACTTCTCTGCCTTTCTTTCTCTCTCTCCTCTTCTTTCTCTCAGTCCTGGTCTTAAAGAGGCAGCAAACTACTTTCCCCCTTTTGCAAGCACTCTCTTCTCTGCCTTGACAACTCCTGATACTTTTTTGAACAAGTTAATAGACAACCATCCATGTGACGGGGGCTGTCAGGGAATAAATGGGTTTCCGGCGACCAATCAGCGCGCGGCGGCTCCTCCACTCGAGCCCAGCCTCGCCGCCGGGTTTTGCATGAAAGGGGGCGGGGCCTAGCGCGCCGCGGGCCGCGCGGGGGAGGCAGGGGAGCGGGGGGCGGGGGGGAGGCCGGGGAGGGGGAGGCGGCTCCCACAGCCAGCCTGCCAGCCACTGAGAAACCTTTGTATCCCCTCTCGCAGCAACAGGTCACACCACACGCCTTTTCGAAGGAAGTGGGTAAACAGCGCTAAGACTAGGATTTTTTTTTTCTTCTTTAAACTTAATGTTGATTTACTTTTTGGTGCGGGGTGCTGAAACGTGGAAGGGGCGCGAAAAGCAACTAAGATGTGGGGGTGGGGCAGGACCGAGTGGGTGGTTCAGGGCGACTGTCCTACTAGTATTTCAGGAAACAGGCAGTGCTGGAGTTGGTGTGTCATTGTTCTACTTTTCCGTGCACTTCTCCCCCCCCCAACTTCAGGCCTCCCCCCCCCTCCCCAACCTTGTCCTCGCGCCTCTTCCTC
>PVHY01005001.1:0-38214 GCA_004024945.1 Uropsilus gracilis
TGAAGTTATACATGCTAAGAAAGTGCAATTGCAGAGGGAGGGGCCCCTGGAACTAAGCATGCTCTATGGTGCTCTCTCTCTGTGGGGGCAACCAGGATGATACCATGGGCATAATGGCAGGAACAAAAATCTAGAACGACACTAAACGGTCAGCTATGTTAGAGACCCTTGAAAAGCCAGGACTTGGAAATCCTCCAAGCTGGATTTGAGATTTCTCAGGTTCTTTTGCCAAGGAAGAAGTATGGACATGTCTAGCTAAGCTCAACACTGGTTCTGGAAAGAGCAAGAAAAAAGAAGTCTCCCTTACAAATTGTCCACCTTAAGCCCACATTTCCTATGGTGTGGAAACTACATTTATATCCCATGTGATAAGGAAAATATGAAGGCAGAAATATCTGTAAGGTAAAATATCTTGTAGAAGTAAAGAAGATTTTTCTTCAAGTTCCTTAAAAAAATAGCATCAAAAAATTCACACAGGTTAAAGTTCAGGAAACATGAATGTTCTCACTCTCTCCCAATCACTCCTTCTCTCTCCAAAAGAAAAAGTTACTATGAGCAAATTAATAGAAAGAACAAACACAGACTCATACTCACAAGGTTGATCACAGATGTAAATACAAATATAAAATAAATAAGTTTGATATATTTAAAGATAAAAAGGTGCTATGGAAAATGGGAAAGAATGAAGACTATAAATATTAATTAGAGACTTAAATAATCAAATAGTACTTAGAGAAGAATTAAAATTTTAATACTTAAATTCTTATGCTCAAATGATATATTAAATTACAGTTTATATATAGCAAAAAAGAAGCTTGATAAATGGAAGACAGTATTGAAAAAACTGAAGCACAGAGAAAAAAAGAAAGGTTCAGGTAGCTCATTAAATGTCAAGCAACAAAGAAAAGAGAGTATAGCTCATCTTTAAGATGTTATAAGAAATAACCCAATGAAACCATCTTTAAGGAATGAGGACAAAAAAATAAGTACATGTGTGTGTATGCATACATGTGTGTATGTGTGAGCATTCTGAAAAATAAGAAAAATGAGAAATTCTCAGTAACTTAAAAGATATGTAAGGAGGTATAGCAGGGGAAAGAAAGGATGGTCCAGGGGAAAAGTATTGCATTGCAAGATAGAATGGTGAACATGGAATATAAAGAAACAAAACAAAGGAACAGACAAAATGAACCCAAAGTAAGTCTTAGATATCTGACTGCAGAATTGAGTCGACTAGGGGAGGTGGTTGGGGAGCAAAGGAAGGTGGCCCAATGGTCTTTGGTAGAGGGTTATGGGTGCTTGATGTGTTGGGGTGTGGCATCCTAAATCTGCAGAGGTGTGAACCTATTCCCTTAAATCATATGCGCTGTCAACCAATGTTGCCTCAAAAAAATGTAGAAAATATGTAGTTAATCCTAAACAGGCTTGATTGTGTTACATATAGTGTCATGGCTACTGAGAAGGGCTAGAAAAGTCAATTAAGGTGACAAATGCCAGCAAACACGTAGACTAGTAGCTCTGATCTCTTGCTGCTCCTCAGAAATGTCAAAAATAAGAAAGGGTTAGAACCAACTATGTCAGAACTATGGAAATCAGTCCAAGTTTTATAGCTATTGAGTCAATGTTGAAACAGGAAAAAAGACAACTTAAAAATAGTGAGAACGTTTTGTGATATTCTCCACTTGATCTTGTCCCATCCTCTCCCTGGACTGCAGTGGTTCTTGGAGACGGCAGTCCACTTTACCAGGGCATGAGTCTCTGGTCTCTAAGACTAAAGGAAATGTCAGTTGACAGAATGAGGGGCACTTCAGGGCCCCCTAACCTGCATGGTCTAAATAGTTTTTGCCAACTACCACATGAAGATAAAACATACCTCTTAGTGCACAAAACATTCAGTTTATAAGAGTCTTAATAGAATTACTGTGCAACAGAGAGAAGACGAAGACTATGGTGAAAACACTGTCTCCATGAAACACCTTCATGGGTAAATGTCCAGGTAAACAGGGTTGGCCCATAGTGGGGCCACTGAGGCCTGAAAGCTTACCAGTTGCCTTCTAGTGGGGACCTACAGGAGAGGGAAGAAAAGGGGTCTGAAAGGAAGAAAAAAATCAAAATACAAGTTAAGAGAAAAGCTGCCATTATCAGCTTCCCCATGGGTCTCTCACATCTCTTTCTTTTTCTGTGACCCTCCAAATCCTGGTATATAAGTCCAAGACTGAGAAGCAAGCCCAGCTTCTGATGTCAATTTGGAGGGGTACTGAGCTCAGCCAACTGGGTCCTTTTCTGAGAAAAGTTTCACCAGAGCTTCCATTTCAGCAGCACATGGTGAGTTTCCCTACAAGACAGAGACATTTAGTTATATCCAAAAGGCAGGTTTATTATATAAAAATGAAAGAAAAGGACACCTGTGCAGACACAAACAGGCAGAAAGAGCTGTCTCTGAAAGGGACAGATTTGTGAAAAGAGACGCTTGCACAGTTGCAGGCAGGCCAACTTGGAGCAAAAGTTACCTCTTGCCAGTTCAGAAATGGCACTGATAGCTGCTCTTCATCATGGGAGAGGTCCATTCCTTAATGGAATTGTTAGCTATTGTTAAATGAATTACTTCTATGTGTGATTATGTTGATTTGTAAGTACAGGGATTCTCAATAAATGCTCTCAATCCTTACATCCCACCCTTGGTCTGCTGTTCTGGACACTTTGCGTAGCACTCTGATACTCATTATAGCAGTTGGCACCTAAGGGTTCTTCATTTCTACAGCTGGTACAATAATTATGTTCATCATTTGTACCCCACCTCCAGTTTCTGGTCTTGTGATGCCTCCCTCTTAAATGTTCTACACTTGGCCTCCATCAGCTTCATTTGTGTCTGCTCCACGTACCTTTCCCAGTCTTTTCCCTCCAACCTTCTCCCCCAAGTCCTTTTCCCCTAGCAACTCAACTCCACTCTTCCTTAGGTGGGACAGGGAATTTGGAACCTCCCTTCTCTGTGGGGGTTACACTGTCACTGGAGCAAATGAAACTTTACTAGGAAATTATTATGTATGTCTGTTTTAACTTGTATGGGTGCTACCTGGAAGTATGCACAAGGCATTCATCTCTATTTTGCCAGAATGGTAACTCAGGCTGAAAAAGAGTCTGTACTTAAAAATAATTCAAGGCCAACTAACAACCCACAGGTGTCTGGGTCCAAGGCATGCAACAGATTGCCCAGGGCTTAGAAGGGAGAGTTAGGGGAGGATTTCACTAGAATATGCAAAAGCATGTGGCTTAGGAGTAATTTAAAAATTTAGGTCATGCATACACTTCAGGAGATATGTAGAAATGACCTGTAAAAACCCTAACTTTTCATTTTGGGTTAATGTCAAGTTCAATGCATGTCTGGGTCAGAGTTGCAGGAGTCCTGAAGCAGATGCGAAGTGCAATGACTAGGAGAGGTAGGCTCTTTTTTTTTTTTTTTGGTTTTGTTTTAGATCCTGAGATTCAAGGAAATCACTGTGAAAATAATAGCTGAGCATGAGAGAAGAAATAGAGAGTTTAGCAAACTACACATGACTGGGAAAGCATTCTTTGCACAATGAGGTCAATAATAATTTAAATGAAACTAGCAAGCTCAGGGAAACAGAGAGAACCTGACTTCTAGAGTTACACATTATACTATATAAATGTTTGGTTTTCAAAAAAATACAAAAATTACGGAGAAATAAGAAAGCATGGGCCATTCAAAAGAGCAAAACAAGTTGATAGAACTGTCCTCCCAAAAAATGAGATGTCAGACTTCTTAGACAGTTTTGTTTTGTTTTATGTGGAAACTCAGGAAAGATAAAGTTTTAAAATAACTGTTTTAAAGATGATCAAAAAGTTACAGGAAAACATGAGCAAACAACAAAAGAAGCTCAGAAAATGATGTTTGAATAAAGTGAGAAAATAGCAAAGAGATAAGGATTGTGAAAAAGAGACCAAATAGACATTTTGCAACTGAAAATTATAATAATTAAATTGAAAAATTCATTTAGGGGTTTCATGGTAGATATAAGTACAGTAAGTAAGATATTTTAAAATACAGGCGTTTTGCATAATGGCTGTACTCCTATCCAGTATTTCTGAAAACCAGCTGCACACACTTCAGTAGTGACTCAAATCCAATTAATTTGATTAAACCCTTATTAGTTTATTTCACACCAAACTCCTCTAGTTGTAAAACTCCTCCTATCTTATCTAACTTAAAGGAGGTTAAGGGCCAGAGGCTTTTGATAAACAAAATTGTCTTAACTCATTATCTTAGTAAATTCCTGCCCCCTTTGTTAAACAAAAGTGGTCAAAATCATTCAGGATCCCATCTGTGAACCCCCGCTCCTCAGAGTAAGCGAGTATTTGTATCAGCAACCTCGAGATCCAAGATGCAATACTCCTTTAAATCTGTCCACATTCTCTTTTGAGAGTACACTATCATAATCAAATGAACACACCAAGTATGTGAGCAACGGATAAGGTCAGAGATTATTGAGTAAGATAATTACCACCATTGATCTATGAATGATTTATGTTTACTAGACAGACCAAAGATTTAAAAATAATGTAAATTAGAAAATATTTTAAATAATTCTAAAACACTGCTTATTTAAAATGCTGGCAAAAGCAGTAGAGTGTCTGTCCTTAGAAAGCACATACTACATAAAAAGCAATGTTAAAAAGAGATGAACATAATGTCCAGTTTAGGGAGTTATCAAAAGAACCGTGCACTTAAGTACAAAAATATATCATATAAACAAAAATAAATGAAATACAAATCAAATAGACAATCAAGACAATCAATTATGCCAAAAAATAGTTTTCTGAACAGGCCAGTATAATTCACAAACCCCTGCCAAGATTGATTAGATAGAAAAGAAATAGAAGGAAAGAGAGGAGAAGGGAGAAAGTGTAAGAATGAGAGTTCAGTAACTTATGATGAATGAAAAAGGGTGTCTCAGCAGAAATGCTGTCACCGTTAATGGTGTTAACAAGACATTATGATTGTACCAATAATTTGTACTGTTACATACATAAAGGTATCCATTAGAGACAACTGATAAATTTTTAGGAATATATAATTGACCAAAGTTGACTTACAAGGAGAAATAGAAAAGTATGAATAAGGTGAAAATTTCCCCTACTAATAGAAGAGCATTCCTAATTCAAAAGACATCAAATGAAGTATAAACCATTAATCCAGGCCAAAAAAAAAAGAGTACTCCCAGAGTCCCCCAAATTACTTACCAACTCATACCAAATAACTAATAAATTCTAGATGCATGTGAACAGTGTAAGCAGGAGTGCTGTTATCAATACACAGCCTGATTAAAGTAGTTCCTGGAGAAGAAGCTTGGTGCTACTCTTGTTGCTCAGGTGGCATTGCCTTCAGAAAGGCTGCAGCACAAATGGAAAAAATATCTTTAGTCTCTCAGGTAGCAGGATAGGTATTAATATGGAACTGTTGTAAAAACAAAGTGGCATAAAATGAACTTTTGTAACAATAATTGGTAAAAGATAATTATTTTTTAATTTTTATTTTCTCACATTGCTGTTAGTTTTTGTACAATATTTGATTTCTTCACTTGAGTGTAATGCCTGTAAATCTCCCACATCACCTGTGAACCAGCACCAGAGTCCCTTGTGCTCTTCTCTCCTCTGTTTTGTCCCTTCTGCCCACCCCCTTCCCCTGCTAAATATGCGGGATCTATAATTTGCCCTCTAGTTTTATCTAAAAGACAATTATTAATAAAATATTTACCAGAAATAAAATATGAGGCCCAGGCATTTTTACAATTGAATTCTTCTGCACATTCAAGTAATAGACCATTTTACTCCTATACTGGCTCTTCAGAGCCAAAATGAAACATAACCTTGACAGCAAAGCCAGAAAGGAACAGCAGGAGAAAAGAAAATCACACTCTTAAACTTGAACAGAGATATGCCAAGTCCTAACAAAACATTAGCACAATGAATCCAGGCGAAAAGACTACATATCTAGAGGTAAGGGTAGAGGTAGAGGTAGAGGTAGGGGTAGGAGTAGGGGTAGGGGTAGGGGTAGAGTTAGGGGTAGGAGTAGGGGTAGGGCTAGGGTTAGGACTAAGGGTAGGGGTAGGGGTTGGGGTTGGGGTAAAGATAAAGGAATAAAGAGAAATAGAGATAAACGATAGAGATAGGAACAGAGTAGAATCAGAGGTAAGAAAAGGACAAAGGTGGCCTTTTTCCTAGGACACAAGACTAGACCAACAATGAAAAATTATTACAATTACTGGAGTGAATTTAAGTTTTTATAGGACTTCCCAAATAATGCTAAAATCACACAGTGGGCAGGTGGGGTGAGACCTGGAATATCAAACATATTTTATACAAAACAAAATCATTTTAACAGACTGCAAATAGTGGATTTTTGGAAAGGAAAACAATTGCTTGATGGAGCTACATGAAAATTAAAAGCTTGTATTCAAGGAAAGATTCCAATAAATGAAAAAGCATGCCACATACTGAGAAAATGTATTTGCTTCCAGGTATAAGGTAGAGAATTTGATTTAAAAAATAAATGTATCTTATAAAGCCAGAAAAAAGCATAATAAGAAAATTAGCAAATAGATTAATAAGATTAGGAAACAGATGAATATTTATAGATGAATAAGAACAAATGGCCAATGAACATAAAAAAATTCTGAAAGGCATTAGTAATCAGGGAAATATAAATTATGAATTCAAATTTTGGTAATACCAGGTGCTGGTGAGAAATTGGAGAAATGGGAATTCTCATAGCTAATTACAAAATATCATTTGGAAAAAACTATTTGGAAATATATATATATGTAGTGCTTTATATATATAATACTTTTTCCAGCATTTCTACTCAAACATATAAAGCATAATTTGCCTGAGATAAACCAATGCTGTATATAAAGTAAAAGACATTTTTCATAGCATCTTTGCTTGTAGTATAATGAATCTAGAAATAGCCTAGTCTAGTCAAAATAGACTGAATCAATACAGTTGGCTTATTCCACAATGCAGCAGGAAAAAAAAAAACTAAAGTTAAATATATCAATATTGATGAATTTCAGAAAAGGTAATACTGGTCAGAAAAAGAAAGCAATTCTTAGAAGATTCCTTAAGACATCATTCCATTTTATAAAGTTCAAAAAACAAGTCATATATTGTTTAGAAAAAATATGTACATGGTCAAACAGGAAAAAAAGGAAAACAAACAAATGACTGATATTTATGACACTTGATGCATTTGGTAAAAAGGTACATAGAAGACTCCAAAGTATCCAAGGCAGAGACGTGGGTATTTTGTTCCTCACACACACTAAGGAAGCATATTCATTAAAATGTATAGTCATACATTCTTTGGTGGTGCCATGTATTTTCAATCTTTCAGTGGTCACTTACAGGTCTGAGTTCTTAGTTTATGTGTTCAACCATCTTATGAGTGATTGAAATACTTATCAGTTGCCCCACCTTGAAGTGGTCATCGGTGTTGGAGGGCAAGAGAGATAAGAAAGCATAGACAGGAATGCTCCTATGGCTAATATAACCACATGGGGAAAAGAGAAAAGGGAGAGAGAAGCCTCTGGAATCTGATGTGCTCAAGTGTTGCCTTGGCAGAAAACCAAAGGGTTATCCACAATCTTCAAATAACTTTGAATTTTTAATTTGGGCAATCTAAGAGAGTACATTGAAACCCCCATGGAGAATCAGAGTTATGAGGATGGAATCTCAGGTGAAGCAGGCCACATGTCCCAGCATCCTCACCATGTAGTTTCTAGGCTAGTTTGGTCAATAAGAGGAGGCACTAGAGATAGAAGATACTGGAAGGGTAGAACTCAGGTACTTTGATCACTTGTAATCCACCCCAGTGGCAAGTTGTAGCAGTGGAGGCATATCTCCTACAGGGTCTGGAATCTCAGTGGGCAACCCTTTCTAATATTTTTTTTTCCTTCCAAATGACTAGAAAGAAAGTAGATTTATCTGATGAGAAAGCAGGTGGTAGTTTGAGGAAGATAGACGACATTTAGAATCATAAATAATTTGAGAAAATGAAGGATGCTTGGACTATGAATAAAATGAATATGAATTAGATCCAGTTAGGAAAACTTTGCTTTGAGATCAGAATATGTAGGTTTGCCTGCCCCCGGAGACTTAGCCCTCTCTTGCTGCTCCCTTTGGGTTTGGGAACTGGGAGCTGACCACAGAAGGAGTAGGGGGTTGTGAATCAGCCCCTCTGGTTTACACCAAATCCAGTCAACCTTCACCAGAAACAACAAAAACATGAATTCAAAATTGTAGATATATTTGATGCAGAGAGAGAAGAGAAAGAACAAAGGTCTGGGACACACCTAACTTCTGGGCAGGAACAAAAGACCATTTCAGATCTATTAGGATGCACTGTTATGAAACCAACTATAGTGACAGCCTGTCTCAGAAATACACCTACAACATTTCCACAGATGAGAACAAATTTCTCGGTTATCAATGGCTTCAGTGCTAGATAGACACCCTCCCATTCCATGGGGAGAAGAAGACCACAGACACTGGGCAGCTGTTCTACTATGAGCCAGACCAATCACCCAACAATGCCTTTCCCCATCAAGAAACTTTTCTACAGGCATCAGCTTGAAGAAAGGCTCCCAATGCCAGAAACCAGAGATATAAAGCAAAGAAGAAGCAACTATGACAGAAACTGGATTGGAGAAGACAACCAGTAAGAAGGAGGAGGCACCAATAGGATGCAAACATATGAGAACTGGCTACCCACAATAAAGCTCTACTTGGAAAACTAAGCATAGGTTTCCTGTGTCCCAGGAAAACACATCTTCACTTGGGAAAGGACATTGGTCCAGGTAAGAAAAGGAAGAGTCCAATAGGCTAAAAAAATTGACCAACAACTGGCAGTGAAAGAGGAGATGGATTGATCTGAAATGAGAACAAGGGGAATGGAGGGGGGAGGAATACCCAAAAGGCAAAAAAAAAAAAAGAAGTAAACAAATTTTATATAATAATAAAAATAAGAAGAAAATGTTGGTTTGAGTCCCTGCTCAACCACGAACATGTGATTTCAGACCTGAACCACAACAAACCTGTTTCTTTATCTATAAAATGGCAGCAATGACAACAATAACATGAATTCACTGTTAGAATTTGAGTTAAAAAATTGAATTAAAAAAAAGCATTTCCTACAACTCTCAAAAACTGATAAATTTTATCTGCTTCTCTGTTCCTTTAGCAATGCCTACCAGCCTGGTTGGTGAAGACAGAATTTTGGAGCGAAGATGTTGAAATAGAAGAGCGGCTCTTAGCTCAGATAGGCAGAGCCATGTCGCCCTCTGCCCCAAGCCCAAAGGGAGCATGGGAGGGTGCAGGTTTGGCCCTGGGCACACCCCCTGAGCAGGGAGGTTCTGGCACGGGGGTGGGGCAGGGACTTGAGTCCCGCCCACCAGAAGACAGGCACCTACGGGCTGCCTGTGCTCCTGGGGCCCTGGCCATCTGGGCTCCCCTACCAGCGGGGAGCAAAGGGGGTCAAGGAGCCTGGATAAGCCCCCCTAAGCCGGGTGAGCCCTGGAGGCTGCTTCATAGGGCAGCCATCTGCAGCTCGGATCCGCAGAGCCATGTTGTCCTTTGCTCCTAGGCCAAGGGGAGCACGAGAGGGCACAGGCTCGGCCTGCCCCTGTGCAGGGAGGTGCTGACGCCTAGGCTGGCGAGGGGGGGTGGTGATGGGGAGTTCCTTCCATTTCGCTCTCACTCCAGCTAAACTTCAGAAGATCAAGAACCTGTGCAACTCAAACCCCATCATAGAACAGGTGAGGGATCATGCAAAAATCCAGCCCACAAGCCTGAGTTAGACACAGCAGATGGACAACACCACCCAGAGAACCAGTGCATGTGAGACAAGAGAAACATGATGAGACATGATGTCACCATCCACACTTATACGCTCACCGGGCCAGGAAGACCCGGGTCCTCATTTTGGAGATGCCTTCCAGGAGAGCAACACACCCTCCCCACACTACAGGAGAAGAGAGGAAGACCAAAGATGGGGTAATCGGCCCCACATTAAAACTGCAAACTGAGGCAAAGGAGATGATCTTCAAAGGCCATTCACAGATGCCTGTATTCACAGAGAAACTTCTTGACCAACACTAGCTGGGGACGAGATGCCCTAAATCTGACACCTGAGTCATAAGACAAAGCAGCAAAGCAATGGAAATGGGATTGGAGAAGGCCTGCAGCAAGAAAACATGGACAGATCACAAATGAATCCTGCCCAATGCAAACTTAAGACTAAAAACCACCAGCAAGGCTCACTTGGTTCAATAACACAGTCCCTCATCCAGTGAAAGGCCACTGCCACAGGAAAGAGACTAATGGATTTAGCACAACTAGTAAACAACAAAGAGTGGGGTTTGAGAGAATGGAAGGGGCATCAGAGGGAGGAGGGAGGGGGAGGTATCCCCAAAAAAACACTTACAGAGGTTGTGATCTAAAGAAGAAAATAAATTTAAAAAAAATTTTTTTTAAAGAAGAGCTGCTTTTATCTCAGAAAGATGAATCAAAGCTAGACACAGACATGCTGGTGAGATGGATGCCTGGGGAGGACTATTTTAGACAATATATTCTATACTTATCACTGAAGATGAACAAAATGCTCCAAAGCATAGTAACTTAAAACAACCACAAGCATCTACTATATCTTCTAGTTTCTTCTGGGTCAGGATTTCATTCATTGCACAGCGGTGATGGCTTGTCTCTACTGCACATTGTCTGGGGACCTCGGCTGCAAGATTCCAAAGCTGGTGACTGCAATTATCTGATGGATGAGACAAGACATAATTACAGGCTTCTGGTAAGTTTTAGATTTACAGAAAAGTTGAGCAGAAAGTACAGAACTTCTATATAATTCCTCACCCTCCTCCCCAAGTCGCACAAATATTAAAATCCAATAAATAAACAAATAAGCCAATAAATAAATGCATTCATGGGATACATTTATTAAAATCAATGGGATGACTTTAATACATTGTTATTAACTAAAGTCTATAGTTGACAATACAGTTAAATCTTTGTGTTGGACCTCCGGTGGGTTCTGAGTAATAATATGTAATATCATTACCTTATCATATAGAATACCCCCATTGCCCTAATAATCCACCAATTCAACCCTCTTTCCTCTTAAGCCGTTGGCAATCACTGATCTTTTTAACATCTAAATAGTTTTACTTCTTGCAGAATGCCAGATAATTCAAATCCTGCAGTCTCTAACCTTCTCATTTTGGCTTCTGTCACTTAACAATATGCATCTAAGATTCCTTTATGTCTTTTCACAGTTTGATAGTTCATTTATTTTTATCACTAAATAGTACCCCATGGTGTAGGTTCATCTTTTGAAGGATTTCTTACTTGCTTCCAATTTTTGAATATTTTATTTTGAATTTATTATAAAAATTTGATTTATTTATTCATAATAAATTTTTTAATTATTATGAATAAATTTGCTATGAAAATCCATATACTGCTTCATCTTTGTTTTCTTGTGGATATGCTTTCAACTCTTTTGGGTAAATAGCAAGTAATATGATTACTAGATTATATGGTAAAATTACGTTCATTTTTATACAATAAAAATGAACTGAAAACTGTCTTTCAAAGTGGCTGTGCTATTTTTGGGTTCCCAAGAGCAATGAGTGAAAACTTCTACTGTTGTACATTCACATGAGCATTTAGAGTTATTAGGTTTTTTAGTTAAACCATCCCAATAGCTTTGTAGTGGTAACACATTGTGACTTTAATTTGCAATTTTTTTATGATATATGGTGGTGCACAAGTTATCATTTGCTTGTTTGCCATTTGAATATTTTCTTTGGTGAGATATCATCTATTGAAACCTTTTGCTCACTATTTAGTCATTTGTTTTCTTATTTTAAAGTTTTATCATTTTGCATGCTAGTCCATCAGATTATGTATTTTGAAAGGGTTTTCCCCTATTCTGTGCCTTTTTTTGTTCATTCTAGTAATAGTATTATTCAAGAGGCATTTTTTTAAAACGTTAATGAAGTCTAATTTATCAAATGTATTTTCATGGATTGTGCTTTTGGGGTTATATCTAAAACACCATTACCTTTTCTTATTCCCAGTCTCAGAATTTTATCAAATACTTTTTTAGCATCTATTGATATGATCATGTGGTTTTTGGCTTTCAGTTTTTCACCATTTAGGATAATATTGCCTGTGGGTTTCTCATATATTGCTTTTATTATCTTAAACTATGTTTCTTCTATCCCAAGAGTTTTGAAGACCTTCATCATAGATGTTGAACTTTGTCAACTACTTTTTTCAGCATATGTTGATATGATTCTGTAGTTTTTGTTTTTCTTGTTGTTGATATCTTGAATTACATTAATTGATTTTCAGGTTTGAACCATTCTTGTTTCCCTAGGATAAATCCCACTTGGTCATGGTGCATTATCTTAGTGGTGAAATGGTGGTGGGAGAATGTTGGGATATACAATGATGTTGTGTGTGTGTGTGTGTGTGTGTGTGTGTGTGTGTGTAACCAATGGAAAAAAGTTAAAAAGAAATGTGAAAACAAAACAAAACACTGTTATATCCAAGGTCACCTAGATTTTCTCTTATGCCATCTTCAAGTTTGTAGTTTCATGCTTCACATTTGTCTCTTGATCTATTGTGAGACAGTTTTTGTGAAAGGTGGGAGATCTATGTCTAGATTCATTTACTTGCATGTGGATGTCTAATTATTTCAGTATCATGTGTTGAAAAGACTATCCTTTCTTCACTGAACTGACTTTGCTTCTCTGTCAAAGATCAGTTGGGTATAATGTGGGGTATGTTTCTGGATTTTCTATTCTAGTTCATTAACCTATTTGTCCATTTCTTTTGCCAAGATCTCATTGTCTAGATAACTGTCCGGTAATGTTAGTCCTGCAACGTAGTTCCTCTCCTGTGTGTTGCCTATTCTGTGTGTTGCCTATTTGTCTATTCATGTAAACTTTACAATTACTTTTCCAAATATCCTTAAAATAATTTTCTGAGGCTTTGATTAATATTGCTTTGTACCTATATATCAAATTGGAAAGAACTTTCATCTTAACACCTTAATACTGGTGAATATTCACAACCCTAAATATAGATCATATCTCTGTCTTCTAAAATCTGTTTTGATTTCTTTCACCAGAACTTTATAGTTTGCCTCACAGATTTATAACTAAGTTTTTCTTTAGTACTATTATAAATGGCATTGAACCTTAAATTTCAAATTCCACATGTTCATTGCTCGTATATAGGAAATTGATTGACTTTTGTTTATTAACTTTGTATTCTAAAACCTTGTTATGTGTTTATATGTCCAGGAGATTTGTTGTTGTTGATTCACTGAGATTTTCAACATAGGCAATCATATCATCTGCAAATAATAGTGGTGATGATGACGATGGTTTAATTTCTTCCTTCCCACTCTATATACATTTAATGTCCTTTTCTTGACTTTTGAATTAACCAGGACTGTAGTACAATGTTGAATGGGATTAGTGAGAGTAGTATTCTTGACTAGTTCCTGATGCTATTACAGGGAAAAAGGAGGTGTGCCCCAAGACCCCAAAATCTGTCCACTTTAAATGGATTCTACCATCTGCTACGTAAAGACAAACATGCTGTAGTGCATAAGACCTCAGTAGAAATTTCATTTTAACACAATTAGTCTGCAATAAAGACAAGGGAAGATTATATAAAATAGTTTCCATAATGAAGCATCAAAAGTTACCCACCCCTTCATGGGTAAATACCCAATCAAACAAGTTGCCCCAAAACACGGTTAACGAGGCCTGAAACTTGCCACAAGTCTAAGACACCTTCTGGTGGGGATCATAGGGAAGATGCAGAAGGAGCTAGGCAAGTCTGGGACAGAAGAAGCAAAATCAAAATATAAATTAAGGTAATGGCTGCAACTGTTAACCTCCTTTTGGGTCTTGCACCCACTTTTCTGTTTCTTTCAAATGTCTCCTTCCATGTCCCCTAAGTTTTGGGTACAAGACCAAGGCTGAGAATCAAGGACAGCTTCTTCCCTTCTTCCAGATCCTCTTTTTGCCCTTCTCTCTTCCTTCTCTCAGTCTCTCTAGCTTCTTCTCCCTGCTCAGCTCCGCCATAATGTTAGCTGTTATTGCTAATTGTCTTTAGGAAGTTGAAAAAGTTCTCTATTTCCAGTCTGCTGAGCATACTTATGACAATGGATCCTGTATTTTGTCAAATGCTTTTTCTACATCCATAAGTGTGAGCACTTTTTTTTTTTTAGTCTGTAAATGTGATCAACTACCATAATTGATTTTCAAATTGTAGAGAACTGGTATAAACTTTTTTCTTAAATATTTGTTATCTTTTTCACTTTCCAAAGAATCAGTAGCAACCACTCCTCTTTAATTTCTGAAAATAACAATTTTCATTTTCTCTTTTTCTGAGTTTATGTAATAACTTATCAGTACAATTTTTAGGTCTTTCTAAGAATCAATTTTGGGTTCTCTTGATTTTCTCTATTGAATTCCTGTTTTTAATTTTATTGATTCCTCCTCTAATTTTCATATTTTCTTTCTGCTTTTGGATATCACTTGCCTTTTTCTAGTTCTCTAAGGTGGTTTAAAAATATTAGGTTCTTCTTTTCCAATCTAAAAATTCAATTCTATAATTTCCCTGTAAGCAGTACTTTTGCTATACCTCACTGTTTGATAAGTTGCATTCTCTTTTTCATTTATTTAAAACTTTTAAAATTTCTCTTGAGTTCATATTTGATGAAAGTATTCTTTAGAGTGTGGTGTTTAAAGTCCATATTTTTGGAGTAATTTTGGCCAATTACTCCACTATTATGCTCTTTTTAAAATTTATTTTTATTGGTTATATATATTTTTTTAATTTTTATTATTATTATTTATTTTTTTATTTTTATTGGTTATATATATTTTTTAATTTTTATTATTATTATTATTTATTTTATTTTTATTGGTTTTATATATATATATACTCATCTTACATCTTTGTATACCCCAAACTTTTCCCACCACCTTGTCACCCATGAACTGTACCATGATCCCTTGTGCACATCCCTCCCTGTCCCCTTGCTGTATGCTTCAGTTCTGTTATCTGCTTACTACCTTTAACATTTTTGTCCTTTTGTTTGATTTCTCTATATCCCACATATAAGTGATAATACCTGGCATTTATCTATTTCTTTTTGACTAATTTCAGATAACATGATTCCTTCTAGCCCCATCCATGCTGCCATGAATGGCGTAAGTGTCCCACCATTTCCATTATTGATTTCTAGCTTAATTTCATAGTGATCTTAAAGCATACCTGGTATGATTTTATTCTTTTAAGTTTGTTAGGATTGTTTATATCCCAAAAGAGGAGTTACTTTGGTGAATACCCATGTGAGCTTGAGAAGAATGCATGTTCTTCTGTTGTTGAATGAGGTAATTTATAAATGTCAATTAGACATAGCTAACTAATGGTACTGTTCAGTTCATCTGTGCACTTGCTAATTTTCTGCCTATTGTACTTATCCATTTCAACTAGAAGGCTGTCAATGTCTCCACTGTAATGACAGAGTTTATCCCTTCTCCTTGCAGTTCTTTTAGTTTCTATCTCATGTATGTTGGTGCTTAGCTATTATACACATTAAGGATTATTATTTTTTTAAAAAAAAATCATCCTTTTTAAAAAGACTATATAATGCATCTCTTTTGTACTGTTTGGTTAGGTTCAGGTGACAATCCATTTTGTAAGGCTTTGATAGAAAAAATTCTCCTAAGATCTGGTTTATTTACTAACAGAATATCCCTGGAAGATTTCAACATAAGTTACCACCACTCATCGCTACCAACCAAAAACACAGGGGATTTTGCTTTGATATTCACAATGAGAACTTTTTTAGAGACCCTGAAAGTAGAACCCACTAAAGTCTGAGGGCTTCTGTCCTCACCCACGGAAAAGGCATTGCTCCAAAAAAGATATAGAAGAGACCAATGTGCCAAGCACTGATCAATGACTTGCAGCAAGAAAGGAGTTGAAGTGGTCAGAATGGGAAAGGGGAAAAGAAAGAGTGGTATAAGGGTGCATTATTGATAGGAGGGTCATATCCAAGGGGAGGAATAACTATACAAATATGACTGATATATGAAAATAAGAAAATTTAAAAAATGTTTTAGAAAGTCCAGGGGCTTCCCTAATACAGAGTTTTTAACTCTCAGACCTGTGCACATTGAGTCTCCAGCAGTTTGTTATAGTTTAGGTTTTCTAGTCCCAGTACTGGCTCTGTTATGGATTTCTGCTTCAGTGGCTCTTTCCAGTAAATTGTGATTCTTGCCTCTCTGTCTCTCCAGCTTAGAGAGAAGAGGGGTTTGTTCTTTGACCTGGGTCTAAGAAAAGCTGTTGATTTCTAGTTTGCTCAACTTTTTCTTAGTTGTGAGCACAGAAGTGATGACTTCCGAGCTCCTTATATGCTAGGTCAGAAACTGGAAGTCTCACTCTGAGGCTTTTAAATCTACACAAACTAGTCTTATCGCTGACAAATTGGACTGATGTTTCAGGATGGCAGTGACCACATCTAATTAATAATATCAGATGATAGTTTTTAGTGTTCATTACAAGTCAGGCACTGCTAGTAAATATCTCACACATATAACATTTTGAATTAGTAATAAACCAGCTAACATTTAGTAAACATTTGGTATATCCCAGATGCCATGCTGAAAGCTGTTCAGATTTATTTCATTTAATTCTTACCAAAACACAGCAAAATTAAAACAAACAAAACTGGGAAATAAGAATCTTTATAGCTATGGAACTAAAGTTCTCAGCGGTATAACTTGCCTAAGTCTCACAGGTTGTGATTTATAGTCTAGGAATCCAAAACCAAACAGCCTGACTTAAAAATTGAGTCCATGCATCTAACCACCAGACTATACTTCAGGTGGGTTTTTTTTTCTATGCCCCATATGGTGTCTCTTATATGATAAGCATTCAAAAAATGTCTTGACTGAGTGACTCCAAAGAACAAAATACTTCCAGCTGCTACAAAATTTTGAAATATCTCCAATTAGTATCAACACACATCTGGGGACTGTGTTAAACCCAGGAAGTCTGCTGCCAGTTAATAGCATCTGCATTTGTGATATGTAACACAACATGAGTTGCCACTGAGAGTCAAAGAAAAGCAGTAGATAGAATTCTTCCCTTCAAAAAGAACATGGTCAGAGTGAACAGTTACAACACTAGAGCAAATAATAGATCTGTTTTCATAGGGTAGCTCATGAACATAAACAAATGAAAGCAAACAGTACATTAGAGTGTGAGGCAGTGAAAATATTTTAACTTTGCAAAAGCTTAAAAGATGGGTTTTGAAATAATTTATACCAGTCCATAAAATGTTGAGAAATCCTAACTTTTTTGAGTTTTTGCATCCAAGCAATGAGAAACACATCTTCCTAAGAACCAAATGTGGAAAATGAGATCCAAATGAATAAAATGATGAAAAGGACCATTGATCATGAGAATTACACAAATATGTGTTCTCTTGATTTTATATGCATGCACCATAATTGGGTTTTCATCTTGTATTGAAAATTATCTGATCAATAAGATGGGAAGATCTTGGTTTGAATCCTTATCATCCCTTGATAGTGATAAAGTTGTCCTTCCTGATTTTTGAGTATTAATGCTGTTCTTTTAAATATTTGACAAATTCTTATTGAGCACCTACTGTTTTAGATTCTAGACTAGGCTTTATTGAGAATCTAGCTTGATTTAGGTACTGGACAACTATGTTTTAACACAGGGCAGTCGCTGCAATCTGAGGACTTACATCACTTGCCTAGAGTTGGTATGATCATAGCTCCTTTTGTAGATACTGAAGGATAGGAAACACTGTATGAAGAGCAAAGCCTGGCACAGAGTTGTTCAATTTGCATTGTAAACCTATCTACACATGAAATATAAGAGGATGACAAATAGAGAGGGTTATAATCTTTTTTCTCGTGCATCTGTAAAAAATGAGCACAAGTGTGGAGGCTAGTCAACACAATAGTGCAGAAATTTGACACATGTTTCACCAGGCCGAAATCAAGGTGTCACTGTGGCTGCATTTCTTTCTGGAGACTTCAGGAGGAGAGCTAAGGACTGAAATATTTTCACAAAATCCGTTTTGAATACTTCACCTCTATTGAGCATATATGAAGTTTGAAAAGGTTAATCCTAGGAGGTAACTAAGATTAAATGAGGTCACAGGATGGTGTCCTTTAATGAGATTGAATGGCCTTAGTCGAAGAAAAGGGGAGCAAGAGATCTCTCATTTTCTGTGCACAGATAAAGAAAAGGCCATGTTAAAACACAGTGTGAAAGGCATCATTTGCAATCAAGGAGAAGAATCTCATCAGGAGCCAAGTTGCCAGGCAGCTTGATCTTGAACTTCTAGTCTCCAAACCTCTTATTTAAGTCACTCCATGTTTTGTTCTAGTAGCCTGAGCAGGCTAATACAAAGAGAATGCACTTCATTTTCTTCTATTTTCCTCTTTTCCCAGAGTCCAAGGGTCATCTGCATTCCTTGGCTCATGGCTTTTCTTCAGCTTCAAAGCCAGCAATATTGCATCTTTGACCACAGCTGGGCAAATTGTCTTGTTTTTAAGGTTTCGTTTCATTAGAGTGAGCACATCAGGAAAATCTCCCCAAGTCAAAGTCTTTGGCCCTAATCACATCTGCAAAGTTCTTCTGCTATGTGAAGGTAATAGTCACAGTTTGTGAATGTAGTACATCTTGGGGGTGGGGGGTAATCACTCTGTCTTGTAGAGAGGGTCTTGTAGTGGAGTCTATGTAGCATCGGGACAGCGGCTCTGAACATGAGACACAGAAAAAGAAATGGCCAAGAGTGAGTCACATCTTATGTTTTCAATGCACTTGTACAATGGCTTCTGTCCCATAGCAAGCATGCTCAGCCAGACAGGAAATGGCAGGATCTGGTCAGACATTTTCTCCTGCAGACATAGCTCAGTCCAAAATACTTACAGTTACCAACTCTGGTTTGTTAGTTTCTCTTCTATAGCATAAGCAAGTTTTCCCTCACTTTCTAAAAGTAATAAGGTCCAACGAAATCTTTTGTCAAGCCAAAATGACTTAAAGGGAAGCAACCAATCCTTTAATATACATGAAAAAATTTTGAACATTCCCAGGCTCAAAAAATAATTCACTCAAATCATACCTAATAGCACATAAAACCTAGGATCACACTAACGTATTAAATGCAGGAATGTTAGGATAAATACACAGCCTGCATAAAGTAGTTCCCAAGGAAAAAGTCTGGTTGGGCCACTTTCACTGTTTGGGGTACTGCTGCTTCCAGAATGGCTGTTGAGAGCCAATACTGAGCACTGCTTTCACTTTTTGTCATAACAGCAAAAATCTTGTTCAATTTCTTTTGATGAGCAAAAAAATATGACGTCAGTCTCTTGTAAAAGCGAAATGTCATAAAGCAAACTATAAAAAATTGGGGGGTACCTGTACTTAATTATGTTCTCTGGTAAAACCCTGATTTTAAAAATATCTAGCTCTTCTCTTTTCAGATTGTTAACGAAAAAAGCATTGCTTTTATAACGGCATCCTAATAACACAGAAAACGTTAAGATTTTCTCCTGTAGTCACCTGTTCTCCATACTCCCTCTGTCTGAATTGTCTCTCACCTTCTTCATTGAATTGTCCTTAAAAAATTCACAATTTGTAATTATTTACTATTCAGAACTCAAATTTTAAACTCTGAACTTAAAAAAAATCTTTTAAACATTAAGCTTATTTTAACATTTGAACTATCCTCAAAAGACATATTTCAAAATCAACTACTTGATTATATTTATTTTCTAGGGTTACTTAACAAATTATCATAAACTGGGTCACTTAATAACAAGCAAAATTTATTCTCTCAAAAAATTTTCTGCCTCTATAAAGTCTAAAGTCAAGATGGAAACACCTCCAAACTCTTGGGGAGGAGACCTCCTTGACTATTCTAGCTCCTAAATAAAAGCAATTCTTGGTATATTTTTGGTTTGTAGATACATCTTTGCAATCTATTCTCAATTGTTGCCTCATATATTCTGCATGTATGTGTTTTCTCTTCTTATAAAAACCTCAGTCTCTAATCCAGTGTGATCTCAACTAGTTACATCTGCAAAGTTCCTTCTTCCAAATAAGTCATATTGTGATATTTTCTGTGTACATGAAATTGGAAGACACTATTCAACTCAGTATATGTACCCAGTATGATTATTTAATCAAAGTACAGAAAGGCTCTCCTAAAAGGAATTCTACCTTTATCCTAAGCTAATTGGTTAAAAAAAAAAAAAAACCAGCCTTGCAATCTTCTTCTTTCCATACTCCTCTAAAGGGTGATTTAAAGGTCTCAGTCACTTAGAAGTCATAGAATGTGATTTTCCTCTGGGGGTAAAATCAACATCGTGATCTTTTGAAATGGAGATATATAAAGCAAATACCTACTCAGTGTTTTGGAGGGGAAGGAGCTACTATTAACCTGAGTGCTGATGTTGGGGGAGGTTAAGTGTTCTTTTGAGGAATGTAAATTTAACATGTATTCTAGAAATGCTATTCCTATAGGGCTTGTTGCTTGCTTAGGACAAATGTACAAGTTCCCAGTATGGATTTAAACTATTTGCTAATTGTTTGTGCTTTTGGTGTTATGTGTATATTTCTATGAGCAAATTATAGGTAAGTCATACTGACTGTAAAACTGACAACTACATGAACTGGGTTTGGAGAATCCAGCTCATTCCAGAAGGTGAATCCACCGCACCAATGTCCCAAACCTCTGATAATGCAGAATGTCTGGATACTGGCCTAATTTGTTCTAGTATAATTTTCTGTTGAGAGGCTGGCAGCTAACTCAGATCCTCTGGGCAAAGATAGAGTTACACCTGGAGGTAATCACAACCTAAACTTCTAAGAAAGAGGGTGACACTGGATGAAGATTTGCCTGGGAAAATGAGCCTTATTCTGGCCTGTAAGAAAAAAAAAACATCTTTTTCCTATGAAGTCATAAGGTTGTTGGTGCCTAAATGCTGAGAAGAATAGAGAGCATTACCTTTAGGGGGAACTATACTGGCTCCTAAGCTAGCCACAGATGGGAAGCAAACTGGGAAAAGCCTAAGGAAGTGGGAAGCCATCAGGAACAGCTTAAAAATGGACCTATAATAGGTGGAGACACACATAGTATTGTAACTACAAGTATCTCTTCATTGTTCATTCTCCTTTTAACTCTGCACGCTCATTATTTCAGTCATAGGCCTGTCAGGAAACAGAAACCAAACATCACTTCCTGAGTTGACCTAATATAAAGAAATACTGTGAATTAGAGAAGTAAAAATTCAAAAGATAACATGAAGGTATCATGAAGGTAGCAGTCACATGTTGTGGCAATACAGAAGTTGGAATCATTAAAAGGTAGATGGAATATTACTCATCAATTAAGAATGACAAATTCAATGGCTTTATGACAACATGGATGTACTTAAAAGGAATCATACTAGCAGAAGCAAGTCAAAAAGAGAAAGACAGAAGTCAAATGGTTTCACTAATATATGGGACATAATGAAAAAAGTAAACAAAAGCCATGAGGAAAAGACAAAACAAAGCACCAAACTGAAGCACACAACTATGGGCAGGAGGGAAAGGGGGGGGGATGGGATGGGAGGGGAGGGGGGGTAAATCCCTGGGAATGCAAAGATGTGAAATTTATAAATAAATATTTTTTTTTTAAAAGGTAGATGTGTAGAGGAAGAGTCCCATGCAGGTAAAACTCCTACTATTGCGGAGGGGTATCAGATGCCTGGCAGCAGTGACTCTGAACCTGAAGAAATGTCAATGTGGAGCTGGATTAAGATCTCTGAGGAGCTAGCTGGCACTGACCAGGGTCTCTGAGAAGGTTGATTTCATTGATGTTGGGAGAACTGAAAATTAGATCCAGTTCTAATTGTTGGTGCCCATCTGTATAGGCAAAGTGGGTACTGCTGAGAGGATCAAGAAGCAAACCAGATGATCAGGTTCTACCCTCCCAGGGCAGTAAGTCTTCTTCATTCCCCTTTTGCCAGTGCCTAAAAGAGAATAGCTGGTCTATCAGAGATAAGACCCAGCCCAGCCCTCAGTAGAATAGAGAGAGAGAGAGCTGGGAGCTAAGAGATAATAGTTTTGTGACTGGTATAGTCCACCCCTTAGGCTAGTAGTCTCCTACATATATCTTGTAAGTCAGGTAGACAACTTTATGCACCAAAAATGATGCAACTACCCTTCATACAACTCTCAGATAGTCTAGCCTTGTGCCTAAGATGAAGACCAAAATCTCAGGAGTCACTGTTTGCATCCATAAGTAGCTTTGAACCTGGGTTTTGAGAGCACACAGAGCTCCAGGCAGCCTGGAGGTTGGGACTGGAGAAGCAGAATAGCCACAATCACCAAGTGTCCTCTCTGATCTTGAGAGCTTTTTATACAGTTTCACTTTTTTTTCCCTTGGTGTTTCTCTCTTTACTCTTCTATTGCATTTAAGGATCAACAGGGGAACACTCTAATTTAATATCTATAAAAACGTCTCCCAGCCCACATCTCCTGGTGTATGAAGATGTCAGATTAAAATTTCAAAGGCTGTGAACTCACCTCTTTTTGTTACTGGACTTTTAATAAGATTGGATTCTTTCCTAAGATAGTCTGAGGTTCTTATGACCTCAAATCTTTTGGAGTTTAAAAATGGCTCATAAAAGGATAAATGTGGAAAAAAAAGAAGTTACCTAAAAGTAAGTAGTTTAAAAATGATTTCTACTTTATAAGCTTTAAAAGTTTTAAAATACAAGGTGGTATACTAGCTCAAATTTTCTTTTCCCTCTTTTTAATCAGAGTATACTCCAAGTAGAGGAATAGACAATATCTTCCTACTGCTAATTCTCCCCCTGATCTTGGCTAGGGGATGAATCAATGAACTGCTCACTATCTCCTCCTGTCACCACACCTTATTGTTCCCACAATTCCCTGCCCACTAGAACATCCTAATACCAAAACATCTTCCCAAGAGGCCAACTCCTCTTCTACCTTCACCTGACTCTATTTGCAAATTGGCTGCTGCTGTGAAATAAGCTATGGGTGAAACAAATGATTATTTTATCTGGGAAAAATTGTTCCCTGAAATATTTTTATTTTGATAAATATAACATTTCTTAGCATCCTCCCAACAAACATACACACATATTCATATTTACCGGTTCCCCCATCCATGCAGAGCTGGGGCAGAGCTCAGTGCACCAGCAACGTGGTGGTTGGCCATCCTGACATCTAGCTGTCTCACCTGCTCACAACTCGTCTCTTGCACCATCTGCCCTCAGAACTTTGACAACAAGTTGGGTAGGATCAGATACCAGGCTATCAGGTTAGTCATGTTCCCAGTATGGTAGGTAATCCCCAGTGTGGGGGATAGGAGCCAGAAGAGCCTGAAAAGGAGGGTATTTCAATACTGACATATATACCTGAAGCCCAGAACTCCTAATAAATCTAATGCCAAACATTCTGCATGCAAAATGAACTCTGATGCTCAGCTGTATCTTCCATTTTGTCACTTGGTGTAACACAAAAGGATTGCCACCCTCAGTAATTCTGAATTTCCAGCTTTCTCCGTTGGATCTTTCCCAGGCTACACATTTTTAAGTGTGCTTTTCACCAGATTAAAGCTGAGTGTGACTTTTACCCCTTTCCTCATCTACCTGCTGTCCCCATGGAATATTTATGGTGTCACTGTTCCCTACTGCCATTTCTCACCACACTACTCACAGGGAGAAGCTTCCCCTCTGCAAATCGAGGTTCAATCATCTTTATCTTATTCCATAAAGGCAGATGTGTCCTGAGCCTAATCATCCTAAGTTTCCTTGTGAACATTAATTGTTCATTTAAAAAAAGCACTAAATCAGAGATTTCTGAACTCTAACACGCTTTCACATAGATGTCTGTAATTTATTACACAAGACATGGGGGTGAGAGGTTGTGGACTTTGGTACATGACCGAGCTGAGTTAAATTCTGACTTTAGCCTTCACTAGCTGTGTATCTTTGGGCAAGTCGCCTAATCTCTCTGGGCCTTTGGTTTCTTGGTTTCTAGGATTATGGTAGGATATGTACAACTCTTCTCTTTCTGTGAAGGGGTGAGGAATTTCCTGAGGCAGAGGCTGTGGATCCCACATGGATAAAAGCAGATCATTGTGGTTGCATGGACATATGGACAATGAGCACCAGGCTCAGAAGAGAAATGATCATTGGCCCAGTAAAATTGGGATATTGGCAAAGAGGGAAGAGTTCCTTTCTGCATATGAGACTTGATTCTGTTGCGTCTGATGTGAGAGTGCCTGTTGTGGTGAGGAGTTCTTTGTTCTTAGGAAACAAATGAAAAAATCAGTTGAGGACATAAAGCTGGAAGCTGACTCCACTCCTTATACCTGGCACTGAACTCTTTCTCCCTTACAGAGCAGGCATAGCTTAAGCAGAGAAAAGGCCACAGCTGCTCCCTGCTGAAACTGAAGAGCCTGAGTTTGCAAGTCACAGGAAAATCTGAGGAATGGAATGTCCTTTTATCCAGTGCAGATGGGACCTCTCAAAAAAGGGATCTGAGATTATGAGGCCTTTCAGATGGGATGGCAGGATGGGGAGAGAGGTTAGGAGAGGATAGCCATTACTGCTTTCCTTTGAAAGCTTGGCTGTGCAGGATAAGGAAAGGATGGAGCCCACTCTGTTGTCTTATAATCATATATATATATATATATATATATATATATATATATATATACATATATATATATATGAGTGTGTATACACACTTATGTACACCTATATTTAGTTCTATTTTTCCTGAATACCATGTTCTCAATCCTTCAGATAAATCAGACACCTGCAGCATTGCTTTTCTCTGAGGAAGGCAGACAAAGAGAGAGGTACTGGACAAAGGAATTACTAGAATAGAGCTTCCAACAAAGATAGGTCTGTGACAACAGGTTTTTGTTCTGTTGCTTCTGGAGTCACTAACTAGAGTAACCATCTTAGCAACAGTAGACCGGCCAAGAAAGTGTCTTCCATGACATGAAGGAATAAAACTGAATTCAGCACTGACCCCAATAAGTTGATAAGGAAAATGAAACCAGGGAGCCAGGAACACAGGACACTTCCTATACCTGAGTTATAAGAACAAAATTATAAAAAGGGGTGGAGGAATGGGGAGGAGTTTGATCTCTGACTCGGCTTGTGGTTTAATTGAGTTAGTCCTTTATCCAGTCCCTAATGAAATAATGGATCTAAGGAATGACTACTGATGGCTACCAAAATCACAAAAATGGGTGCTAAAAAACAGCACTTTCCACGAAAGGAAAGCATGCCACTGTTGTGAACTAGTCTCATCAAAACAATCAAACATGATCTGATTGAATCTCAAGTCTTAGCTACCAATTTACAGGAAATACAGGGCTCCCAACATCAGGAAATAGTGATACCCAGAGAGTAGCACAAGAACAACCAGTTTCTTTTACAAGTAAATTGCAAAAAGAGGGCAAGGAGGGAAAAACCTACAAAGTAAAAAGTTTCCCACACTTATGAACCAGTATGAAGACATTTTTCTGGATCCTACTTCAAACAAAAAAGATCTACTAAAAAATTGACATTAATGAAATAAATGAAACCTTGAAAAATGGGCAAATACTTGATGTTAAGGAAATATTGTGCATTTTTCTGGATATGATAATTGTAATAAGTACTGTTTTCTTGAAAGTTACATTTAGTCATAGTACTTACTACTGTGTGTTAGCTGAGATAATATGAGAGCTCTGGTTTTACCCTGTGAGGTAATCTATAAGCTCTCTTGTGCCTGTTTGGAGACTTTCTATTTAGGGTTGGACTGACCATAGTGAAAAAATCTAATGATGTGATTTATAGTACAACTTTGACGCATGCACTATCAACCACCCTCTAGGAAGCTGAAGTTTGAGGCCAGCCATGTAGGCAGTCAATCAAGGAGCCCCAATAAATTTTCTGGACTCTGAAGTTCAGGTGGTTACTGGTTGGCAGTACTTTATGTATATTGTTACCCTTAGTGATAAGAAAGTGAGGCTATTATTGATTGCCCAAGTGGAAGGCAAATGGAAGCTTTATGTTTAGAGCTTTCCTGGACCCTGATCTTATATTTCTTTGCTGATTGTGATCCTTTTCCTGTAATAAAGCATCACCATGAGTGTCACAGCTTTATGTGCACTCTGAATCCTTCTGGTGAATTATCAAGGTGAAGGTGGTTTTAGGAATCCCTCTCTAACATTTCATGGGGTTGTTGGATGTGAAGATTCTCATAAACAAGGTGTATCCTCAGATGCAGATACACACTGTATTATTTCTTTCTTTCTTTCTTTTTTTTTTTTTTTTTGAGACTAGGTCTTGCTATTTTTGTCCGTGGAACTGCAGGCTCTCATTGCCCAGGGTACCACAGACTCAAGCAATCCCCAGCCTCACCTTCCCAGGTAGCTGGGCTTACAGGCATGCGCCACCACACCCAGCTATTTTTTTTTTTTGGAACTAGGTCTCACTACAGGCCCCAGGCGGGACTCGAACCACGATCCCTAGCCCCCTAGCCCCGGCCACTTCATAGGCTGAAGCTTACACGCACGAGCCACCATGCCCGGCCCACACTGTACTATTTCTGAGTGAAAGATAACGATATACTACCTGCAGTATATGGAGGGTGATCTACAAAAAGCACTATCCATCCACAGGCTGAAGGTCACCATATGTTCAGCATTATTTATATTAAAAAGTTAAAAGTAATTAACTAGTCTATTCAAGGAAACTTCCCTGATTCAGGTGATAGATATTTACCTTCCCATCACTACCCCACCATTGAGCTTCCTGCATCCATTCCCTTCTCTTGCATTTACAGGTGGACAGGAGTCAGCATGGGGGTCTAAGTGAGGTTGGCATCATACAATGCCTCAGGCACAAGCAGTCATCAATCAGTTGATGGGCATCTGGTGTTCAACTGGTTACTTAGAGGAAAGTCCTCATTGGACTTCCAAGGAGAATTAACAACAGCCTAAATGCAGGTCACAAGTGGTGTCTACTGAATGCCTTGGGCCTGTATAGTCACTGAGGTAGCAACTCATAGCTCTCAGGGCTTGAACAAGGTCCTTTGGGGTGACTGTGCTGGATATTGGGATGCTGAATATTCAGATGACTGTGTTATGACCAGCATCTGTGTCTCACTTTGCATGGTAACCCACGTTCTGTGATAGCTCTTGTGTCCCACTGATAAACTACAGAAGACCAGATGTTTACTTTTATAGAGTATGAGACTAACCTCAGGAAAGCCTATCCTGTAATCTGGAAATGATGACTCAAGGTTGCAGGGACTGTTTAGAAATCACTCTTCCAGTGGCAATTTCACATAAGAAATCTTCAGTGTCTAGTATTCAGAATGACAGTTGTGGGGTCAGTTGCAACACCCAGCCCAGTGGGTTCAGTGCACATGAATCTGGGAATCTGGGTGGGACAAGTAATCCACATTATTCTTTAAGTGGACAACTTCTATTTTTAAGAGGGAAGTGGGAGGACTTGGTCTTAAACATAGACAATTATGAGAGTTTATCCATGTATCCCATGAGACTGAGTCCTGGTGTTTACCCAGTGGAAGTTTTTAGCCATTCTTGACTTGACTGGCTGTTAGTGAAGGACTAAATACTGGCAAATGGAATAGAGCGTGAACGAGCAGAATCCCCTCTGTGGCATTAAGAAAGGAGTCAGGAAGGAAGAAACACTGGGGCAACCTTCTAGCTTTCTTTTATAAGAACCTTATATTTTTGCATGCCCTACCCATTCCCATTTTTGTGAGGATCCTTGCTCTCAGATACTGGTCAGCCTACACAACCGGAGTGGGTACACACACAGATGTGTAGGATATGAGCCACAGGCTGGGAGAAGCCTGAATTGCATTTATGACAATAGATTAACTTGAGCCAGACCCATTGCCTTTGCTGGGACCCACCACCCCATATGTGGTTGTGTAAGATTGCAACCTGGCCAAGATCAAGATTCTCATTAGGGGAAGTAACTGACTCCTGGTCAAGGGGTAGAAGGGGGGATTACCAGGATACAGTAATATGCTGGCATCTCTCCTCTTGAATTTGTTGAGCTGTATTAACCAGCAAGATAATGTCATAGGTCTAGTGCTTTTACCTTCTGAGTTTGTTACATAAAGGTCTGAGGATACTGCAAATGCTCTGAAAGTTCATATCAGAATAAAACTAGGGGTTTCTGTGCTTTACTGTGCTTTCTTTAAGGAAATAAACAGAACAGTGCAAGAACAAGTGCTGTTATTCTAGTTTTCATGAACAAGTTCACTCTTCAGCTGGAAACTGGCACAAATAGTCTAAGTACCTGTTGGCATTCTCACTGGGGCACTCTTCCGGGGCTGCCTAATGGCAGAAGCCTCTGTGTGTCTATCAAGTGTTGGAGGGGTCTTAGGGTGTGTATGTGGGGGGGGGGAGTTAAGGGGTGATGACTGCCTGACAGCTTGGGCATCTCCTCATCCTTCTTCCTCCCTATGCCAGTGTCATCCCACTCTGAGAGAATGAGCAGTTCTCTGTATTTTTAGTTCTGCTTCCCCTTCAAAAGAGGAGACCAAGCAGGTTGTATTAAAAAAACAAAAGGGACAAAAAGGCAGGGGAAGAAATAATTCACTTTCCTCATAGTCTGAAAGATGAAAACAAGAATTCAAGAGGGAGAGAAGTGAAATAAAAGGAAAATAATGGCAATATAAGCTGCAACTACTGGGCAGAGGTTGGAGGGTGGCCTGTGGAAACATATCTCTGATTTTCTTCTACATTCATAAAGTTAGTTCAAAATGAAAAGGTTGTCAAGAGTAAAAAGGAAACAGATTGTCATATCACAGTGATTAAAAGTCTTTGGAGTCTGACATATCTGGGTTTGGGTCCATAAGCCAATGACCTGAACAAGTGAACTTATACCTCTGAGCCCCAGATCCTCCAGTGTAAAAAATGGTGTGTTCTAAAAAGGAGTACAGGGCAGCATTACTCAGATCAAAGTATCTCGCATTAGAAGCCTTGCTCTGAACAAGCCAGCTGTTGGCATTGCTAATCCTAATTCACAAGCACTAGAAGCGCCCAGTTTCCAGTCACATAGTCAGCTCTCTGATGCTGGGGTCCTGACTCACTTAGCACAGTTGGGGCTGAAACTACTGGTAGAGGATGCTGACCCCCTCCCCCCAAATTCCTCCAAATCTGGGAGCAGAAAAAGCATTCTCAATACCCTCACCCTCACTCTCAACAAATGAGATTTTTTTTTTTGGGGGGGGGGGCGAAGTGTGGAACAAAAAGAAGCAGCAATATATTCCATATTAGTTTGGAAACTGGAGGTCTTTGTTTCAAAAGAATTTCATATATTGATACTATAATTCCTAATTATGTGCAGAATGAAGACTGAGGTAAACAATGTCTAAAGTAATTGAGAACCCTGAGTATATGTTTCTATTTTCAAACAATTATTACCAGTTTCTGCCTAAGGAAATAATGACATTTTTTTTTCCTTTTGAAGAAAACTTCCAAGAGAAGCAAACAAAAAAAGAAGGAAAATATTTTGGATTTCCTTAGTTGTTTATTAAAGTCAAGAAATAGGTACTTTTGTTTGAATTTGAATCCTTTTCTTTCTTTATTCTCTGATTGACCAATCATTTAAACATTAAACATGTGCATATATGCAATATTTCTTGATCCATTCAACTGCTTTTGAGGCACTTAGCTTGTTTCTATTTAGCTGTTGTAAAGGATATAAGAAAATAAATTTTATTAATTTTTTATTAATTTTTATTAATTTTTATAAATTTTTATTAATTTAAAGAATTAATAAATATGTACACAAAAAGTTACCTGAGTTTTTACTTATGATATAAAATGACATTGACTTTCAAAGTACCTAGTTCATGTCAATATGGCTCCTTCTCCTTGAAAATCTTATATAATCTTCAAGGAAGCAAATGCACTGGGAATTATAGCTCTAAAAAGCACTTAATTTTGGGTGAGGCTGAGAATAAAAAATGAAGAGAGTAGCTGGAAACTGGATCCCACACTGAGAGAAATAGCCAGGGAGTTGTGTAATAAAACAGAAAATTTAGTCTTTAATCTAGGATAATATTTGTCTTCATATTAGGATAGCATTTGAGTCAGAACTAAACAGATATGTGTTTTTTTTTTTCTCACTCTCTCTCACTTGATAATCATCCAAAGTTGGTGATAGAGGGATGGTCTGACTCTTCTAGAATAGTCTCAAGAACAAAGAATCTTTCTTTAGATGTGTTTGTTTCATTCTAGTCTCAAAGTGGCAGGGTCCCTCCAGATCTCACATTTATCTTATAGGTAGGAAGAAGATGGAAAATTGAAGTAGGAAAGAGACACTGACTATATTAGGAAGATAAAGGCTTATCCTGTTGGACAGAATTATGTCACACTCCTCACTACAAGAGCATCTGAGGAAGTGAATACTTTTATTGAACATTTCACCCCTACAAACAAAATTGGGGTTTTGTAATTAAAAAGAAGGGGGAGTGACTGTTAGTCAGGAACTATGGGGGTGTGCCACAGGACTTCAGGGAGTTTCTACACCCAATAGAAGGTGTAATCTGCATCCAAAGCCTTTCATCAGTGGGTAGCTGGTGGAAACTGAGATAAAGCATTTGAGCCCCATATTCTCAACATTGCCCCCACTGGGTTGGAAAGAGGACTAGGACAGAATGTAAGCATGCAGGCTTTCTCTTTTATGTTCCTAACACTTTCTAATATACTACAAAGGACACAAAATGATGTGTTCTAGTCAATTGGTTATGTACTTAAATAAGTGATCACTTTTCCAGAAGGAGGAAAGGATAACCTAAGTTAAAAGCTTAGGAAAGCTTCAGGGAGTGACATCATTGCCAAAGCACTCAGTGGTCAAGGAAAGGGAAATTCCTTCCAGGCCCATCACTGGGACTTGATGGGGCAATTCACAAGAATCACAGAATTGCAGACTCCATATCACGTAGCAGCAACTAGTAATGACTGCCAGTCCACCCTCACACACTGGTTACTTATTGGGACAAATGGTGATATTTCACTACAGTTTGGACTCACACCTGCTGGATGACCTTGGACCTTTGTTTCCTCAACCACAGGAAAAAAACTGTGATTCTAGTTCTAAAAGACCACATTCCTTCTAGTTCTAAGGCCCAGAACTCTTGATACTCACAGAAATATTTCCTTTATCTTGATACATTGATGCTGCTAGCAAACAGTGGTCACAGGTCTCCAAGAAGATAGCAATTCTTATTTCTGAGAGAAAGTTCTCTGACTGAGGTGTCAAAAAGAAAGGACAAATCAACAAATAAAGCAACTTGTGCTTTTTCAAACATAGCATAAAATGAACTGTGTGGGATTTTATAGACTTGGATTGATGGAATCTGCCTTATAGTCAGAAGAGTTCAAATGCATCATAAAAAACAAACAGACCTTGTCAAACTCATGAATAAACATCTTAAGTTCTGAGATCATGTTTTCATGGTATATTCCTCAGTTCCTCAAGTGAGTTAATGTTGAAACTTGAATTTCACAATTTTTCCTACAAATATTCTCAGCATTTTCAGGGTGGGTAACTTTCAAAATGAACACGCAAGCATCTGATGAGTAGTAGAATAACAATAAACACAGTCAAAGGACTTTCTTGGTGAACTTTCTACATTGTGACTATTCCTATACCCTTCTAGTCACAGTCCCAGGCTCCCCATGACAGATATTCAAGTGAGAACCGGTAGATGATGCCTATCAAGAAAAGTTAAATGTCACTTTACTGCCTATCACTGGCAGTCAAACCACACACTTAACCATTCTTGTGTGTGTCAACTGAAACCTTCCAGATGCAAATTGTGCCCCTTTATCAATCTAAGAGCCTTCGTGGTTCCTGAAACCTGCTTTTCCTGGATACATAGAGGTTAGATGGAGGTTAGTGGCTAAGGAACTAACACTCATACAACAGCATTTGGGGTTAGTGGACAAAATCCCCACTCTCCCACTCTTCAGGAAGGATAATGTAGGAATGTTTCTATCACTAATTGGTCCCCAGTGAGCTAAAACACTGGTGCTCAATAACACATTCTGTTGTCTTTATTTTACTTCCTGCCTCATTTCCTTGTCCTAAAAGGTGTTTCCTAGAACCACCTGTTAAATAAACTACTGCCTCTTAGTATGCAAAACCCAAGAAAGCCATTTTTATTTGACAGACAACCACATTCTTACATGAACGAATGTTCAAGCATAAACATGTATATATTTACATACAATCTTTCCACAGGTGATCAGGGAGTCTGTAACTAGATATCATTGTGCTGATATCTAAAAAAATTAATTTATCATGAAGAAATTACAGGTTTTCATTATATTTATTTTTATCTGCTTTTCTTATTGTAAAGGTGATAGATGCTTATTGCAGAAATTTTAGAAATATAGCTTAGCAAATTGGATAAAATTTGTATCACCAATAATCTTACCACTGTTGATATTTTGATAAGCAGCTTACCAGGTCATACCACTGTTGATATTTATTTTGATAAGCAGCTTTCCAAATAAGAAAATGAAAGAATGTGTGTGTGTGTGCGCAAGTTTACACAAATAGAGTCATGAAATAGGTACTGCTTGAAATGCATTGTTTACATTTACCAATGGCCTCAAAATAACATTCTACCACTTGAAAATTCTGCTGTTAGTATATTTTAATGTTGGGGTGCTTTCTATTTTAAAATTTGCCTTAGTCTATTTAACCTGTTGCCCCTATGTTGGGCACTTAGGCTGACATTTCATATTTAAAGCAAATGTCAGTGGAGAACACAGGACATTTAGGGGCCACTAGATATGGGGTCAACAGAATTTCATATAAAGGACATGAGATTAAGAAACAGGTAATGTTACAAGTACCTTTGAAACTGGGTGCCCCTCCCCCACCATTGGGTTGGGGCAGTTGCCTCCTCCCCTTGTCCCTCCCCTTAGGGGGTGTAGCAATTAAACTGCCAGAAGAGGCAGTTGAAAGAGGAAGTTGGACCAGAAGCAGGAGGGATAAAAAGGCAAGGAGCATAGACAAGGGATGGAGGGGAGAGAACTTTTGGGGAGAGAGAGAAAGGAAAAGAGAACTTTTAAGAAAGAGAGACTGGAGAGAACTTGTGGGAGAGAAAAGAAGAGAATGGCAGACAATAAAGAGTAACTCAAGTGACCAGGCTGGGCAGAAGCCCCCTGGAAGAGTGAGCTGGAGGTGACAAGGAGCCATGGTATCTGGCAGAGTGGCCAGTGTGGAGAGTATGGCATTGCAGCAAGGTGAGATGGAAAGCTGGTGTCTAGAGATGACCAGCAATTTGGAAAGCTGATTTGTGCATCAGCAATTGTGGAAGAAGTTTGGAGAGTCTTGGAGAAGTGGAGCAACATGGAACGCTTGAGAGAAAAGAAGAGAAGATGCCAGAGAAAGGTCTGGACTTTGCAAAAGCCTACCTCTGAGGTTTGGAGGGGCACCATATGAGACTGTGTCTTTGGGACCTTTGGGACTGAGAATGGTGACTGGAGTAAGATAACTGCCACTTGTGACTTTAAAGACTTTTTGTTTTCCCTGTTAAACTCCCTTGCTAATAAACCCTGTTGTTTAACTGCATTTTGAGTGGCAACTGCTATGCGTGGATGATACGAACCTGGAGGCTTGTCAGTTGGAGGCTTTGCCCCCCTTTTTGGGCCCAATTTCACCTTTAAACATTACATTCTGTGAACTAAACTGAAGCTGTAGTAAAAATATCATTTATCCCTCACTCTAAATACAACCCTTTTGTGAGGCATCCATTCACAAACTCTAGGTCAATAAGGATGGCATCATGTAACTAGCCTTATGGCTCATGAAAGATTGAATGAAAATCAAAGAGGGAGAGGATGAGAGAGAAAGTTGAGGATGTAAGTTCATTCTTGGAACTGACCCGTTCATATTCATTGTGAAAACTAGTTAGTTATTTAGTCATTTTTAGACTTTTGTTTTCCCTCAAATAAATTTCCCCAGTATTCTTCTTAATTTTCCTTAACTTGAACTCATTGGAATATCTATTTTTTATACATTTCTGGTTTGGATATAAAGACTACAGAAATGTATAGACAGGGTGGGGGTAAGAGTGTAGTGAGTATGTGTTAGAAATTTGAGGGGAATATTCATGGAAGAAACAAGAAGTATCCAGGCCATATAAGTGTGGGATATCGATGATGGTCATGAGTGGGAAGATGAGCAATGATGATGGGATAACTTGGCAGGTCTAAGGGAAGATTCTTGTGAGTTCCCATGTCAGGTCTGTTTCTGAGGAAACTTTTATTTCATCATGGAATCCCTGTGCTGTGGTCATAGAATGTGTAGAATCTAAATGGTCGAGGATGAACTTATCATCACTGTCACTTCTCTGATGCTGATAGCTAAAGCCTAGAGGGACTCAGCCCCTCCCAGTCTGGGTAAGGTGTAATTTAGAAAATGAGGATGGGAGGACACAGCCACAACATGACAGAAAAGGGAGAGAGAAAGCAATCATTCTCTTGAAAAATATAACTTAAAAAAAAGGAAAAGCTGATACAATATCCCACAAAATCTGACTCTTGCAACAGGTCAGCAGAGCACCTCCAGAAAGACCAAAAACCAGAAAGTTAAGTAGGGCATCTATCTGCTTGGAGAGTAGCAGCTCCCCTGGAGCCAACAGCCACATCAGCCATTAACGCGCCATGGAGGATGCACCCAGTCAACTGAAATCGCAGCCTTCATTATCATCAGTAGCAGCATCACCTTCAACCTCAATACCAGCTGACTCCATCTGGGGACACCTTGGCTCCTGGGGAGTCTCAGGAGATTGATGTAGTGCAGCACCACTGTGGCTGCTTATAGTTCCTCTGTAGTCAGTCAGCATATTGGAAGAAGCTAGATCCACTGCCAGCAGCAGAAGCAGCTTTGTCTCTGATCCCAACACCAACTAACCCCAGCTGGTAACACCTTGGTTGCTGGGAGGTCTTGGGAGATTGAAACCATGCAGCACCACTGCAGCTGCTTGCAGCTCCTCTGGAGAGAACCACCACATTGGCCATTAACACACCATCAGAGAGGTCACCCACACCCATCTGAGACCACGCTGACTACAAATTAAGACACTTTGGTTGCTGAGGAGACCAGGGGATTGAGACTGTTGCAGTTCACAGGTGAGAAGTCCTTGCCTGTACTTATACTGAGCACAGGAGTGGATAAAGCCTTCCTTCACTCCCTGAAGGTGCCTCAGAAAACTCAGTTGGGAAGGATAACAACTGCAAAGGACAATTCACCCAAGAAGGGAGAGCCCGTCCCCGGTAGGGAAATTCAAGTGAGTAAGCTCAGCTGAGAAGTGCAGATAACTCAGAAAGGGAGAGCCCTCCACCCAACTAAAATAAATAAATAAAACCCCACCCATTTCTCCACACAACCCCCTTTTGTTTCTGATTATTTGTTTTTGTCTTTCCTTTTGTTTTCTTTCTGCTCTGTTTTGTTTTCCTCTCTCCCTATCTTAATTATATTTTTCCTTTTTTCATCTTTTACACTTTTTTCTCCCTATTTTTTCGTTTCTCTTCTCCCTTCCACTTTCTTCTCTTTTGAACCCTGCCCATTTTTGCATTGCTTCTCCTTTCTCTTCCCTGCCCTTCACTTTTCTTTCTTTTGCTTTTTACTTTTTTCTCCTACTTTCCTTCTTTACATCCTTCTTCCTTCTTTTTCTCTTCTTTCTCCTCTTTCTTATCCCTCCTGGAGTCACAACTTCAAAAGAGAAAGACCTTGGGTAGAGCAACCCAATAAGCCCAACGGCTGCCCCCTGAGAGTCACAACCTAGTGGGGCCTATCAACTGAACACAACTCCACACAGCCAATGAGCACTTCGCAACAGACAGAGCCCCACTTTGTGCTTATCAGGGCACCTACCACATTGGACTCCAGGCAACCCCAGACAAACACCTGGGACCCCTTTCCTCAAAATGAGAGTTAGACAGACAGGAGGTATTTGGGCAAATCATAGCTCATATCAGCACTTGCCACAGTAGAAGAGTGCCCAAGCAGGAGCTTCAGGATAGGTCCATATTCAAGCCCCTCCTACCATTGCATTAACCTGGGAACTCTGCACATTGACATCAGCCACCTGGCAATCACAAGCCCACTTGGAAACCACAGAAATATCTCTTTCCAATTCTTATACCACAAAAGAACTGGAAAGGAGTGACCAGAAGCCCTGCTTGCCATCAACAAGGCACCAGTTAATAGAAGCTGAGGCAAGAGAGTCCCTGCACTGCTATCTCTGCATACCAACCACAGCAGTCTAGTCACTAGACAGATAAATCCACAATGAGGTAAGAGCTCCAAGAAATCATACTGATCAGCATCAGTAGTACAAGGGCATCATAGGCAGAACATGAAGGCAAACTGTTGGATCGAAGAAAACCATGAATGATCAAACAAATGCTCCAGGGAACAATACACCACAGAAAGAAAGCCCACTAAAATCAACACCATAGACACAGAAGATTATTTCAACCTGACTGAAAAAGAATTCAGAGATACCATAAGGAAAACACTTAAATATTAAAAGAAAAGGCAGAAAAGACAGAGAAGAAAATAAATGATCTGCAGAATGCAATCAACAAACTAAAGAATGAAAATGAAACTTCAAAAATGGAGGAACTTAAGAAAATCCATGAAGAAAGAAGAAGTGGAAGAACATATCAGTACTCTTGAAGGCTCAGAGGCTAAACAAAAACAAAAACAAAAGGAGGGAGAGGTATAAAGGAAGAAGACTGAAATAACATTCTAAGAACTGACACCATGAAAAAAAGAGACATTAAAATCATGGGAATCCCAGAAGGAGAGAAGAGAGACAAAGAAACTGAGAAACTATTCAAACTAAAGAGAACTTCCCAAATGTGAAGCAAGAAATGAAAATAGAGATACAGGAAGCTAGGAGCACCAAATTACCATAATGAAAACAAAACTACGACAAGACACATAATAGTAAAACTCTAAAATATCCAAGACAAAAAGCACATAATGATGCTGGCAAGAGGCAAGAAACAGATATAACTTACAAAAGAAAACGTATTAGGTTCATATCACATCAGACTTCTTGAAAAAAAAAACACTTCAGGCAAGAAGAGAATGGAGCAACATATTCAATAAGCTCCAAGAAAAAAGTGCTGGCCAAGGATACTTAATCCTGCAAAGCTTTCATTCATCTATGAGGAAAATTATGGACCTTCTCAGAGATACAAAATCTTCAGAAATTCACTTCTACTAAACCCTTCCTTCAAAAAGTATTATAAAAAACTTCAAAATCTAAATCAACAGAGGAATGAACAAGAACAGTAACAAGGTAATGAATATAACAATAAAAGATAAGCAAATGACAAGTACTGACTTCCACATATCAATAATGTTACTGTTAATGGACTAAATTCACACCCTAAATGTTAGTGGACTAAATGCACCAATAAAAAGACACATAGTAACAGAATGGATTGAAAAATAGAACCCATCCTTCTGTTGTCTCCAGGAAACACAATTAACTGCTAAAGAGAAACATGGATTAAAAGGGCTGGAATACAATCCTGCAAACAAATGAACCCCAAAATAAGGCAGACACAGCCATACTTATATGTGACAAAATAGACTTCAAACTAAAATAGGTGGTAAGAGACACAGATGTATAGTGATCAAAGGGTAAATACACCAGGAAGACATAAAACTCATTAATATATATGCACCAATAGAAGGAGCACCAAAATATATCAGACAATTGCTAACATCTTTGAAAAAAGACATTAGAGAAAACACACATGTGGTAGGAGACTTGAACTCCCCACTCTCACAAAGAGATAAATTAATGAAAATGTAGACAAAGACACATTAACTCAAAATAAACACCTAGGCCACATGGACCTACTATACATAGGACACTGCACCATCCCCCCCGCCCCAAATGCTGAATACACATATTTTTCAAGTGTACATGGATCATTCTCTA
>PVHY01005001.1:38314-87653 GCA_004024945.1 Uropsilus gracilis
TGAAGAAGTCAAGCAGCGTGGGACAACGGAGAGAAAAGAAGAAAAGAGAAGATGCCGGAGAAAGGACTGAACTTTGCGAAAGTGCCTACCTCTGAGGTTCAGAGGGGCAAAGGAACCATCATTGGACTTTGTCTTTGGGACCCTTGGGCCTGAGAATGGTGACTGGGGTAAGATAACTGCCACTTGTGGCTTTAAGGACTTTTTGTTCTCCCTGTTGAACTCCCTTGTTAATAAACCCTGTTATTAAACTGCATTGTGGGATCCCTGGGGCTTGTGGGTTGGAGGACTTTTTGCCCCTGCCCCCTCCTCCTTCTTGTTAGACTCGATTTCAGTATGAGACAACCAGTGAAAGAATAACAGAAAAATCCAAAAGCATATAGAAGGGAAGGCAATAATAAAAATTCAAGCAGAAATAAATGAAATTAAAAAAGACAATTGAAAAGATCAATAAAAAAAGCTGGTTCTTTGAAAAGATAAACAAAATAAACCTCTAGCCAGTCTCACAAAGAGAAGGGAGAAAATACAGATAAATAGAATCATTAATGAAAGAGGAGAAAACATGGACAGACCACAAATATATATAGACTGGCCACCCAACACAATCTTAAGACTGAAAACCTACCAGCAAGGTGCGCCTGGTTCCATCAACACTGTCCCTCACCCAGTGAAAGAACACTGCCACAGGAAAGAAAGAGACTAATAGAAGTAACACAAACTAGCAAACAAAGAACCGAGTCTGAGAGAATGGAGGGAGCACCAGAGAGATGAGGGAGCAGGAGGTATCCCAAAAGTCATTTACATATGTTGTGATATAATCAATAAAAATAACTAAATAAATTTTAAAAAATACAGCAGACAAAGCAGAAATCCAGAGGATAATCAGATTACTACAAACATCTACAGGCAAACAAGTTCAACAACCTTGATGAAATGGATACATTTTTAGAAACATTCATCTAAAACTGGATAAAGAAGACATAGAAAGCCTAAATAAATCAATCTCAAGCAGCAAAATTTAAACAGTAATAAAATCCCTTCCCCCAAAAAATAGCTCTGAACCAGATGGGTTTACAAATGAGTTCTTCCAGACATTCGGACATGAACTAGTACCTATCTTACAAAAACTTTCAAAAAATAAAGAAGAAATACTACCAAATATGAAGCCAACATCACACTAATACCAAAACCAAGCAAAGATAACATAAAGAAAGAGAACTATAAGCCAATCTCCCTGAGGAACACAGAGGCAAAAATTCTCAACAAAATCCTAGCAAATAGAATGCATCAAAACAAAAATACACCATGACCAGGTAGGAATCATCCCAGGGAAACAAAGATGGCTCATCACCTGAAAAATCAATTAATGTAATCCAACACATCAACAAAAAGAAAAATAAAAGTCACATGATCATATGAATAGATGATGAGAAAGCATTTGACAAAGTTTAACATGCATATATGATGTAGGTTCTTGAAATTCTGGGGAATAGAAAGAGCTTACCTTAACATTATGAAAGCAATATATGAAAAACCGAAAACCAATATCATCCTAAATGATGAAAAACTAAAAGACTTCCCTTTGAGATTGGGAACAAGTCAAGGCTGTTCACTCTCATACCCTGCTTTTCAATATAATATTGGAGGTATTAGCTAGAGCAATAAGGCAAGAGAAGGACATACAAGGAATCCAAATAGGAAAAGAAGTTAAATTATTACTGTTGTCAGACAACATAATAATCTAAATAGAAAACCTTAAAAATTCTATGGAAAAACTAATGAAAATAATAAACCAGTTCAGTAAAGTAGTCTGTTACAAAATCAACACATGAAATCAGTCACCTTCTCACATGCAAAAAAATCCATTTGAAGAAGAAGAAATTAAGAAAATCACTCCATTTACAATTGTATCGATGAAAATTAAATACTTGGGAATAAATTTAACAAAAGATGTGAAAAACCTATACAAAGAGCACTATGAAACACTGTGAAAAGATATAGAAGACACAAAGAAATGGAAAGACATCCCCAGATCACGGATTGGAAAAATCAATATTATGAAAATAACCATACTATCTAAAGCAATCTACCGATTCAATACAATTCCAATAAAAATCTCAATGAAGTTCTTTAAAGAAATAGAACACATACTATTGAAATTCATATGGAATAATTAAAAAAAAAACCTTAAATAGCCAAAGCTCTCCTGACCAAAAGGAGAAAGAATAAATGAATTGCACTCCCCAAATTTAATTATACTACAAAGCCATAATAATTAAGACAGCATGGTACTGGAATAAAGACAGACACACAGACCAATGGAACAGAATTGAAAGACCAGAAATAAAGCCACACATGTATAATCAACTAATCTATGACAAAGGGGCAAAAATGTGCAATGGAACAAGGACAGTCTCTTCAACAAAGGGCACTGGAAAAACTGAACTGCTACATGCAAAAGAATGAATCTAGACTACTCCCTCACACCATGTACAAAAGCCAACTCAAAATGGATAAAAGACATGTATGTAAGATCTGAAACCATAAAATACATAGAGGAAAATATGGACAAAACACTTCAAGGCTTACACTTCAGAAATCTTTTTCAGGACATATCTACATATGTTTAAAAAATGAAGGAAAACAAGCAGTTGGAACTACACCAAATTAAAAAGCTTCTGTACAGCAAAAGAGACAATAGCCAAAACAAAAAGAAACCCAACTGAATGGAAAAAAATTTTACCCCCCATACAAGTGATAAAGGTCTGATAACAAAGATCCACACTAACACAACTTAACAAAAACAAAGCAAAATATTCAGTTAAAAATGGGGAGAATTGAGAAGACACTTCTCCAAAGAAGAAATACAAATCACCAACAGGTACATGAAAAAATGCTCAGTGTCACTAGCAGTCAGGAAAACGCAAACCAAAACCACAATGAGATACCACCTCCCACCAGTAAGAATAACCCATATCAGAAAAATGGGCAACAGCAGGTGCTGGTGTGGATGTAGAGAGAAAGGAACACTTTCACATTGCTGGTGGGAATGCAAATTGTTCCAGCCACTACGGAAAGTTGCATGGAGGATCCTCAAACTACTGAAAATGGAACTACTATTCAATTCAGCAATTCCACTTTTGGGAATCTACCCAAAGGATAGAAAACTCTAATTCAAAAGGACACCTGTACTTCGATGTTTATTGCAGTACTATTTACAATAGCCAGGATATGGAAACAACCCAAATGCCCCCAAAACAGACAAATGGGTCAAAAGGTGTGGAATATTATTAATTTAAAAAAATACAAATTTGATACATTTGTAATAGCATGGATGGACCTAAAAAGAATCATGTTAGTGGAAGTAAGCCAGAAAGACAAAGAGAAATACAATATGATCTCAACTGTATGAAGGATATAGGGGAAACAAACAAACAAAAAGACAAGGAAAACCTCAAACTGTCAGCAAAGCTGAACCATAGAACAAGAGAGAGGGAGTAGTCAAGTTGGGGGAGGAATGGGCAGGAGAGATTAAGATGATGATTCACAGGTGATAAGGTGGTGGGAGAACCTTCGAGTAGGCTACAATGTGTATATGCGATCAATTAAAAAATAAAATTAAAAAAATAAGAAATGAGGTGATAGAAGAAAGGAGTGGGGGTAACAGATTATGTATGAACCATAATGAGACACCTGGATTCCACTGTGTTAGTTTACTTTTCCCATCTTAGTTTCCCCATCTACAGAATGGAACCGCATTGCTCTTCAACCATTATCAGTTCAACAGCAGTCCCTCCACTAATTAAAGCATCCTGATGCTAAGAAACGTGTTCTCAGAATTTCTGAGGAATAACAAGGGAAATCAAAGAGAGTATCATAAATTTTCCCTCAAGAGAAAGTCAAAATTTATGACTGGAAATAATACCATATAGAAAATTCCAAGTATGTAGCCAAAATCCTTCATGATATTTATGAACAGATATTGGTAGCAAAAAATATTTCCTCAAATCCTTTTAATGTGGCATTTACTATTAAATGTTTAGGAATATAAGGTATTGCTCCTCCAAAATACTGAAGACCTATAACTTCATCTACTACCAGTCAATCAAAAATTAGACTTGGTTTCCAGGGCCAGGGTTGTCGCTGTGAACATAAGTAAATTATTCCCTTCTCAACATGGAGGTGGGGCAGATGATGGTGAAGACTATTCAGGACTAACACATTGCCCCAAATCAGTCCCATCACTGTGCTAGGCCCCAGTGGAACATGAAACAAGAGAAATGAAGTTTTTGAAGGAAAGGTATTTTCCACGTTAGTTCCCTGAAGGGACTAGCACTCACCCACCCACAGGGGGCAGCATTGGCGAGAACACAGCTGCCTGTTCGCTTCTCTTGCTCTTCTCCAAGCCAGTTCCTCTAGCAAGGAGGCTGGTCCCTCCATTGCGTCCTATCCAAACTTCTTACTTGGGTTGTTAGGTCCCAAATACCTAGTCCTCCTCATCTTCTTTGTTCCCCATTTGAAGGTCTGTTTGCTTATCTGGGCCTGACACAAGCTGCTTGTTTCTGATGCAAGAGGGTGGCTGTGTTAACCTAATATTTTGCAGGAGTCCTGCAGGCCTTCTTGTAGAGGCAGTTCTGCTGTTGCACCATATCTGTACTATGTGCCATCTAAATAGCAGGGCTTAGAAGAAAATAGGGGTGGGGCACGGCATTCAAATCCTTCACATTAAAGAAGATTAGAACCTAATAAAAAGAAATAAGATTGTACCTAATAAAAATGAGAGCACCATTTTACACTTGTAAACAATTAAGAAAAACATAAATATGACAATAAAAAGGTCTGATATTAGTCTGTGGACATGACCAGTCAGCCTAACGGTTGCAGCTTGTGAGGTGAAACAAGATGGACAGAGGCTCTGAAGTGAACCCACTCAACAGTCCTAGGTGAGGACTGTGTGGTGAGCCCAGGTCCTGTGTTTACTGCAGGTTGTTTTTTTGTTTTATTTTTTCACATGAAATTGTACATCAACAAATGTGAAACTTGTTTCCTGAGGTGACAATTGCACTGTTTAGTTGGAGTTTCTCAGACCTCAGGCCTCATTCCCTGTCAGAAGTGGCTGCGCCTTCACTGCTAAGGGGCTCCTTACTCCACTCTGCCTCGTTGCCCTCATCAGAGGTAAACTTATACTGACTATTCATGTGTCTGATTTTTGTTGGTTGCTCTTCCTCATTAGTCTCTGAACTCCATGAAAGAAAGGGTGTTGCCCTCTGGGTGCCCATCACCCTCCTACCATCTGGCACAGGAGGAGTGTCAATAACAAATATTTTTAAAACAAATTTGCTCCCCATTTTTTAGAACTCCTGGGGAAAGGGTGTATGATTCGTGGTGTTTCTCTACCTCTCCCCAACCCTTCAATAAAAGTCGGGGAGAAAATCTGATTTATTTTTAACCTTGAGATTTGTGCTAGTTATTATTTCTACATAACAGATTAGCCCCTAACTATAGACTAAGAAATATTATGTTCTCAAATTCATAGGACTGGAAGTTGAATAGTGTGCAGAGGGAACAACTTGCTTCTGCTCACCTGTGTCTAGAACTTCAGATGGAAAATCTTGAAGACTGGGAGGACTCAACATTGGGAATTGCCACCTGAAGTGAGTTCATCACAGGTTTTGGACCTGGCCTAGGATGCCTCAGAATGTGGGCCTGTTGGCCAGAGTGCATATCCTATGAAACTGATTTCCTCACAGTGTGGGACTCAAGGTCAATGGCATCTTACAGGGTGATTCTGGGTTCTGAGATGGGCACTCAGGGAGAGGTTGCATTTCCTCTTGTGTCCTAGCCCCAAAAGTCATGCTTGTCCTACTGCCATACTTTGTTAGTCCTATTGTCACAAACTGCGATACACATTCTACTATGATGGCGAACAATGCCCCCGCCTCATCCATGGAATCTGTGAGTCTGATGTGTGATTATGCAATGTTGTTTGATATAGTTGACCTCATGGTAGGAAATTATCCAGGTGGATCTGATCTAATCACACAAGCCCTATAAAGAGATTTCTCAGACTGATGGAAGAAAAGGAAACCAGAGACTGAAAAGGATTGCAAGTTGTCCAAACCAATGGAAGAAGTTTAACAAAAGGAAAAGAACAATTATCTAAAAGTACACCATTATAAAGAAAAAGTCAAATAGAAACATTAACCTTTGATGGCAAAGATTTTAGCCATCCAAAGGATAACACAGAGCAATGCAAACAAGTTAGCTGCACTGACACAAAACAAAAATCAAGAATCCCCAAAATAGCATGTTGAAGGGACAAGCATCTTCCAGAATACAAATGAAATTTCAGAGTAAAAGCATGCATAATATATTGATTAGAGATACTTACATATGTGATAAAACTATTTTTAAAAGTGAGATAAGATAAAGAAAATTCAAAACAATTGCTTCTAAATAAAAGTCATAGAATCAGGGAGGACCCACAGGGTTTTCAAACGAGTTATTACTATTCCAATTTTTTAAAGCTCAGTAGATCTCATGCATTTGTCATTCTCTTATAAAAGTTGCTTTGCATTTATTTAATCTAAAAGTTTTAAGTTAAGAAAGAAATGCATACTGAACAAAGATAGCTTCTAAATTATCTTCTCCAAAGGCAGGGAATGAATCATCTCCACACACCTACCCAGATACCCTAATTCCCAGAATTTTATGATATGATGTCCCCAGCACTCCCTGAAGGTTCTAAATATCTGTGATGTGTCTGTATAAAGGTTTGAGGCCAATTAAAATGGAAAATACTTAAACTGTATTTATAATACCCAAGCCTTTATTTCCTTTGAGTTGAGACAGTTGGGATTCCCTATTCAGGCTTTTTTACACCTCAACTGCTAAATTCCCCAAATAAATTCTAACTAAATATATTCACTCTTTAAAATAAAGAAGAACCAGGTGTGCCTTTGAGAAAGCAGAAGGGTAAAAGGAAGGCTCAAGATTTAATGGGGTAATGATTACTGTGTTACACTGACTGAGAGGGGCGAGTCCTAGCATTACCTCGTTGGGGGGTCAGTCAAGATCTTGCAGGGTCAGTCCTCTGGGAGCAATGTTAGGACAAGCTGGCACTAAAACCCCCACATGACAATACCTCTACATCCACACTTGCTATGTTTGCAGAGTCAAGTTATTTCCCATGATTATCCACTTCTGAAAACAAGGCCCCATCACCTAGGGGTACAGGAAACAGTGTAGAAAGAGCTGCCAGTGACATCCCCATGTCCCCTCGTGCTCTTTCATACTTGTCTACAAGACAGGAGAGAGCATGACACTCTCATACTTGTCTACAAGACAGGAGAGATCATTAGAGACTTCTTGAGGCACTCTTGGGAAACTGATTGGTCTGAATATGCATGGACAGAGACCATACTTGTGACTAGTGACCACACATTATGCTTCATCTTATGACCATCGTATTAGAGCCCCATGGTAACTGTGAGGCAGGATGGCAGGTGTGAAAAACCCAGGTTTGGAAAGTTAAATAAATTGCTTCAAATCCGTAGCCCATAGGTGGTGATGTTAGAACTGCCAGCCAGGTCATCAGAATCAAAGAAAACCTTCCAGTCATGAACGTGTGAATCTTTTTTTTTTTGTCTTGCTTATTTCAATTAAAAAATATATTGTGGTAAAAACACTTTAATACATGATGTTTCTCTCAAATTTTTAAGTATACAACCCATGATTGCTAACTGTAGTTCCAGTGTTATATAGCAGATTTCCAGACCTTGTTTATCTTAACTGAAACTATGTCTGTTGATCAATAATTTCCCATCTCTGGTCAGAAAGTTGTGGTATATGTGCTCTATGGAATATTATTTATCAATCAAAAAAGACAAACATATCATTTGTAGCAACATGAACAGCACTAGAAGAAATCATGTTGATAGAAATAAGCAAGAAAGAAAATGAGAAATACTGAATGGTCTCACTTATATGAGGGATATGTGGAAAATAACCAAATGGAAAAAAATATTTTAAACTATCAACAGAGCTGAGGCCTGGAACTTTGTGTACCAACATTCTTTGGACTAAACCACAGAAAAGTCAGCCCAGTCTACATAAGAACACTCACTTCTCATAGTAGAATGGGCAAGTATGACATCTTATCCCCTTAGAATTTAGTGTAAAGTCATCAGAATTTTGACTTCAATTTTGCCTCATCCCATGTGCCTCCAAATGGCAAGACACACAATCTACCAAAAGCTGTGTTTCCACAACTGCACAATAGAGTTGAGGATCCTGACACAATCGACAGGATGATTTTGTATGACTAAATTAGATGATGTAAATATTAAATAATAAAGTACTATACACATGACCATAGTTTACAGTATCATTTCTTAAATACTGCTATGTAACTTAAAATTTAAAAGTGCAAGTATTGAATTAAGACACACATAACTTGATCTAGGGAGATCTTAAAAAACAGCTTTACCTCCGCGTTTGCATTTTCATCTGAAGTAACCCTTATCCCTATCAGAGAAAGGATGTGTGGGGAAGCATGTGGTATAGCTGACACACAGCTCCAGAAATAAAAATGTAGTTTTAGTAGCAATGGATTTACTCCTTGTAGGAATACCATCTCTGTCTCCATGGCCTTACAGACAAATTTGATGACTAACATTATACAGTGATAACAGTCATGCTTACAAGTCAACACTCTAGGAAAATGACGAAGGTCATTTTCTTCTCCCCATCCTCAGAAGCTGCAGCACTGTGATTGCATGCAACCAACTCAAGTGGCCATGTCAACCCAGTCTTATATTCAGCACACTCACTTCATCTTTGTCAATCTCAATAATTTTGTTTAAATAAATACCATTCAGAAATGAGCATTTTCTCCTCTTGTCCACAACTCTGAATCCCAAAGCTTAACAAACTCAACTCCAGCTACCCATTCTGGGCTGACAACACATTTGTGTGTGGGGGTGGGGAGTGTATGTGCAGTATCTGCATTTTGCAAATAGGTGAAAGATTTCCACTAACTACTGATACATTGCAAAGTATTCCATGCTGTTCTCTCTCTTTCCTGTAATGATGCTGCATGACACGTGTGCTGAGAATAAATCAAGTCTGGCTCTTTCGCTGTCCTGGTGAATTAAATTAAAGGGCATCTACTTATACATAAATCTAATCTACCATATTTTACAAGGTGCAAAAAGGCACCTGATCTGAAACCACACATCTTTACTTTAATCTATCCTACTGATGGAGTCTGTAACAACTACTTATGTATAACCCTGCAGGATTTACCCTGAAGTTAGTGCACAGCTATTGTGCTTATCGGGTTAATTGCAACTGGAGGGACATTGAAGATGTTTATAGTGTTCCAGCTGAGCAACTCCCTTCTCTGGTTGTCTGCTGAGACCCTAAAGCCCTTGGCTCCTCCAGATTTCTAGTTCCTTCTCAATTCAGAGTCACCCATCCCTCTAAATGGTCCCTTCCTCTGTGTTGCTTTTTTGAAACTCTCTCCAGACAATAAACTGAAATAATCTTGAATCTTATGATTAGTTATTTCTCATCTATCATTGTTCTTCAATCCCTGACATCCGATGTCCTAAGAATGTGTTATTATATAGTCTACTCATTTTTTAAGTTATTTCAGCTATAAGGCTAAAAGCTGATGCCTGTTTTTCCACCTTGACTGAAAGTGAAAGTTACTTTCATTGTGTTTTTGTCTGTCATAGCAATTGACAAAGGAATATATTCCATTATGAATACTGGTTGATATATTTGTTCATGTTAATTAGTATGACAAAAGTGATGCAAAGTTGCATGCTGGAATGACATTAAGTGTCACTTCTTTGCTGGCATGAATAATAGTTTTCAAATATTAGAGTCTTTTTAAGTGTTGTACTCTTCACAGTACAGTAGTTACAGACATGGCTCACTTAAATTTAATATGCTTTATTGATATTTCCTCCATCACTTTCTTAAGTCTAGTCAATCAACTAATAAGTCAAATCCTGTAGTATTTGGTCATTTCCAGAATGTAAATATTCCCACCCTGGATGATTCCCAGACACCAATATAATGCCACTAAACAGGCACTGGGAAGAAACTTGCCATAGCCACTACTAAGTGTATTTCCACTGTACATCTGCAATGAACATGACTATTCCCAACAGCAAACAGTATTTAGTCATATAATTAGAAATTGATGAAAGAATCTGCAAGGCCAGAGGTCAGAGAAATGATGTGCAGAGATAGAGGATGGCAAGGAGATTGTACTGGAGCCAACAACTAAAAGACACCAATTGACCCCAAATGAACATGGACTGGGTGCCCAATACAAAGCTAAGGACTACAAAACTATCAAGCACAATGTGCCATGGGCCTGGAACACAGTCCCTCATCCTACAAATAGACACAGTCTCAGAAAAAGTGACCAAAGGATCAATGAACCCAACAAAAACCAAAAAAGAACAATAAGAGTGGAGACTGAGAGACTGAGTGAATACAAGGGGGTGGGAGGTGGAGGAGGGAAGGCATGCCAGTAACCATTTACCTTATTTACTTATGTAAGAATTTATAAGAATTTAGAAATAAAATTAAAAATTAAAAAAAAGAAATTGATGAGAGAGAAGTGTTTTTTCCCTTTATTTTTTATTGTAGTACATATAATTGAAAGCTTTAATACTTTAATTTTAAGTAATGGTCTTCAAAATTTCTGAAGACTTATTAAACTGCTCTTATGAGGCAGTACAAGTGGTGTTTACCCATCAAAAGTTGTAACTGATGACTGGTCTGTCGGGGGAGCAATAGCACAGACATACACAATTTAGAGAAGGTGATTTTTGTTCCTGCATCTTGCATAGAAATTTCCATTTGCCAAATAGAAAAAGTGGAGAAGGCAAAAGGAGCAATATATGTAGAACCAAGCAAAACAATCAAACACCCAGCTCCTGAGTGGGTGTCAGGAGAGCTTCCAGATGTGAAACAAGAGCTCTGGGTTGAATCAGAACCAGAACACTAAGTCTTGATCAGCATGGCCCCAGGCGTAGCATTTATCTAAATGTTGCTCAGATTTTCCAGCAGAACCCACTTCACAAAGTTGTAGTAAGGAGTATTTGTGTTAATTAATATATGTTAAGTACTGAGAAAAATACCTGGTATTCAGGACCAGGACAAAAACAGTTCCATTCTAGAAAAGGCATTCTGTCAGCATTCTAGATTCATCCTGCATAATTCAGTGCCAACTTTAACTTCTGAAAAGGTCTACATAGGACACAAGTCCCTTCTCCTTTTCCCCTAGAAATAGCCAGAAATGAATCTATTTTTTCCACCTCAAAACACAGTGACTCATTTAAGCATATCTCTTCCCAAGTATGTGTTCAGAGACATTGCCACACTAGCAACTAGAAATTAGTCATGATAAGAATATTTATGTTGTGGAAATTGGCAATTATTACAAATCAGGGCTATTTCTTTTAGAGAGCTGGTGTTAAACATTTATCAGAATACCACTGCTTCTCTGTAGCCTCCCTGACCTAAGCAGTTTAATTTTTTTAATGGAAGAGATGCATCGTACTTCAATTCAAGAAAATCAATCTCTCTCTAGCAAGGCATTAACGGAAATATGTAGCCTATCCAACTCTGTTACCATAACACTCCTACAGAAGGAATGAGCAAAATTAACCTGATGCAAGCTGTTTCTCAGGGTAGAAACAAGTACACAAATTCAAGATAGCCTTATACCTAATGCACTGTCGTTAATATTGGAATCTCTGGAATTTAGCAATTTGCAGAGTGCAGCTTAGAATGATGCAAAGTCCTGCCACCAGAGAACTCATGATGAGAGCACATCATAAAAAGAAGGTATTTCTGTGCACTTTCTTGTATCAAATCTCAGAAAATTCAGCCTGAACTAATGTAGAGCATCAAGGAGCTAGAGAGTCAAGTCTGGGGGAGGGGATGATGCTGAAAAGCGTGGATTTTAGGCCCAAGTTCCTCTTTTCACTTTCAGTAAGGTCAGTCTTGCTTTCTGCCTCAATCTCCTACTTCTGTTCTCTGATGAGTGTGTGTGTGTGTGTGTGTGTGAGAGAGAGAGAGAGAGAAATTTTGCTGGAATAGGAAGGTTGAGTGAAAAAATGGTAGGGAAGGAGAATACTATGCATGTTGCTCTCTCTGGGAATTCTCCTTTCTCCTAATACCACTAACAACCCCATTCAATCCTGTGAAGTTGTTGTAGTAACTTGTCTCTGTCAATAAACCACATTTCTATTTTTCATGTCCTTGTGTGCCCTCTACCTCTTGAATGTGGCATGGCCCTGTGACTTACTTTTGACCAATAGAACATAGTGGAGGTAATATTGCAAATTTCATGGTTAGGTTTGAAAAAGCTTTACAACCTCCTAATTTTCTTGGAACACATGCTTTTGGAGGAGTCAGCCAAGGTTGTAATACTCTGATTACTCTGAGACCACTGGGATTTAAGGAACCCCAAAACAGTCAAATGGAGATAGGGGTCCCAAGTTACTTGCTGCTTCAGGCAACTACCCAAAGCTCTCAACATGAGACTGGAGAAGTAGGTCTGACTGTTCAGTGTTAGGAAATGCCTCCAAAATTGTGTCAGAGCTGGCTGATGTAAAGTTGAAAATTCCCCAGAAAAGTTGAGATTTCAGGAGACTGAATGCAGGACATTCTACCCATAATAAGACACTCCTTTTCTTTCTTGAGAGCTGAAGAGACTGGGTATCACCAAAGGAGTGCTAACATGCAAACCCAGTGGAGGTTTGTTGCCACCTCTTATAGGGTCTTGGAAAGGCAAAATGAACCTCATCTGAGCTGTTGCAGGCTTGGGAGAAGGATAGGCCATTGGCAGTGCCTGAAAATCAAGCTGTAAGAAGGAATAGATGGGAATCTGACATGTGGGGAAGAAGAATATGACATTTGAATGCTCCCTGGCATTTGGTGTTATTGAGTCAGAGGCCAGCCACAGTCAAGAACTGAGCTTAAGACCACAGAAATAGTCCAAACCTCAGTGCTGCTTCTTCATATCAGGTTTCCCTCTATTACCAGTTAAAGTCTTTCCTCATCACAAGTTAAAAGCAGTCTTTAAAACAGAGTCCCAATTCTAATAATCTCACCTGAGAATCTCATCAAAATTCTCTAAATTTCAAGTCCTGACCACCCCTCAACTCCCCCAACACTTAAATCACAATCTCTGAGGGTGGGGTCTTCTGAAGATCCCCAGAGGGACCTTCATAGGGATGTGTGCATCCCTATGTGGGAACCATGGATTTACCGTGTCAGGAATCCACCCTTCCTGAGTTGATACATCTACCATTCAGGTTTATGTAAGAATGAGCATCTCAGTGAGACTTATCCCAGTAAAGATTTTGAGGCAACATAAATATCCAACAGTAGATGGCTTTAACAAATCATGGTTCATCCTGTTATGAAATATTCTATAATACTATAAAATATATTATTCAATCACATATAGAAGAGTGTTTTAAGGCATGAGAAAATGCTGAAGACATGCAATATATAACCTTATCTTTGCAAGATATATACACTTAGGTATATAAGTTTTAAAAAATGAGCTGTAGTCCTATTTCTGTGTAATCCTTTCTTGAATTATGCAGGAATTTTTGTTCACATTATTTTTCAGTTTGCAAGGAATGCACATGGTCATATTGGTCAGTGGGTAGGAAAGATGAGGAGGATTATATGAAGATGTACCAGGAAAGAAAGCAATTTCCTCCTCCTTACAGCAAAGCCTCAGAAACCAGGAAGATGTGCAGGAACAAGGCCATTTGGGGTAAAATAAGCTCAGATAGTATAAAGTTGCCCATTACTCTTTTGCCAGTAGGTCAGCATTGGGGATATCAACAGTAACAACAATAGTGGTGGTCATCATAATGGTAGTAGTAATGTTTCAATATTTTGGTGAAACACCAGCTCTTCATTTCTGCTTCTGCTTTTCTCAGGGTTGTCAATTCATTGTGTGTCTCCAAGATGAATTAAGCAAGAGAAGAAATTATTGAGATCCCTAGCTGCTTTCCAGAACCAGCACTGAAAGGCCCACCTCTTCAGTCATTCTTTGTGTTGACTGGTTGCTCTGTGTCAGACCCTCATACTTGCTTCAATCATCTGTAATGAGAACAGTTGAATCTTGTCTTGGGGGGGTGGTGCTTCTTAACCAATAATCAGTAGTCCATGGGTACATGTGGAAGTGATTTACTTGAACGTGTTCCCGAAAAACCTTGCAAGGGAATGTGAAGTTAGTACTATCATGCCTTATCTAATAAAGTTCAGGAGAGGAATTTTAACTCAATCCTATAGGAAAATCAGAAAAGGCATAAGCATCTTCTAAACTGTGGGTATCAGGAGGATTAGGCAAGAGAGCTGGAGTATCTTTGCATCTGCCCCCATTAGTGGTTTGGGTTAAGAGCCACCACTGGAGGAGTTAATTTCCCAGACACCTCTGGGTTTCCCTGTGCCCCTGACAATATGAACTTTTACTGTGTGGCAGGGCAGTCTGTCTGGACAGAGAAATCAGGCTTGGGCTGCCAGACTGAAAGCCTACCAGGAGGATAGTGGCTGTAAGTAGCTCTACATATACTCTGCAGAGGACCTAGACATCCCAACTGAATATGAGCAGTCCACAAACGCCAGGCAGAATCAGGGCTGATCCTTTGCCATAAGCTTCTAGGTGTTCCCTAGCTTCCCTCACTACACTGAAGCTGTTTTACACTGATCTTTGATAGAATGACACTCTGAACACCAACCTTAGTTTGGGGGGGGGGGGGCGGCAAGAATGCCAGGACTGTTCAAGGATATCCCCTGGTAGAAGAGATCCTGATGTTCCAGGCAATTCTCCCAAAGTCTTGTTCATTTCTTGTCTAAGGAGGTGCAGATATAACCCTCCCTCCCCTCCTCTCTAAATCCTCCTCCTCAATTCTAGTTTCTGTTGGAACAACATCATTTGCAGCACCCAGGTGGGTGGGTGTTCATTGAACCTTTTCTACCATTTTCTGTTCTAAGTGTAGATAATTATGCATGTCAAGTTAGCATGTAGAGGTAAATATTGTAATTTGGCACTAGGAATATTACACATAATGTGGCTTTTGTTTCCTCTACCTCACTAGCTAAACAAAGAACATTGTCTCTCCTCTTGGAGGGGTTTGGAATATTCTGGAGGACACATAAGTAAGGTTTTTAATTTAAAAAATCCACTTCTGAGCCCTGCCGGTAGCAGCCCTCCTCTTCTGAACAGCAACATTATTTGTGACATCCGTCGGCAGGCAACTCAGCCTGTGAGTCATATGCCAGCAAGACATATGCTCCAAAACCATTATGAAATGACAGCAACTCCACGATCAAACATGGAACATTTATTTGCAGATTAAACAGGAAGCTTTCTCCAGAGACTTCTAAATCAACAGAGCAAATGGTTATTGCTAATTCACATTTTTGCTAGAAAAATGCTAGGGGAACATTTACATTTAATTCTCCTCTTGCTGCTGGAGGGGAGAAAGTGGGTCACAACTGAAGTCTCTCCCACTGTAGGTCAACATTTAGACCAAGCAGAAGAATGGGGTTGCCTAATATGATAGCCATCAACTCAAACAGATAGGATGTGAATTTGGGACTGATTCTGTGGTTCATGAGTACCCCCTGAATGACTGCCTATATTAAGGAGGGACAGGATCCCCTGATTCTTGCTCTGGAATGCACATGGGCTTCTTTCCTACCACTATTCTGAAACTCACCTCAAATAGAACCCTAGACCAAGAATAATTAAGAAATTGACTTCCTAGTACCTACAGACCCACCAGACAACTAGGGTAAAGATAACTGAGCAACCAGGGGTCATGAACAGATATTATGAGAAGTAGGTGTTCATTCAGGAGGTCATGGGCTGAGTGCCCAGGAGCTGTGCACACACACAGTGAAGCTTTTCTCTGGTCACTGAAACTGAAGATCAGAAATGTAGAACCTCCTTCAGGATAGCCGACCCAGCCCGGCTGCTCCATGCGGCCTGCCGGGGGCTCCACCCCTTCCACCTTGGGTTCAGGAGCCACACCCCTTCCAGGTCGCTGTCCCTGGATGGGAGGCCTCAGTGAGGCAGTGTCCTCTATTTCAGAGGGCGCAGTGTAGTGCACCAGATGCTCCCCTTTGGGGGTAGCCGGCTCAGCCCATGTGCCTCCATGAGGGCAGGGGCTCCTCCTCCCCCTGCTGCTCCTAGCCAGCAGGGAGCAAAGGCAGAGAAGACCCCAGGGTAAACCCCCCCTCCATGCCTGGAAAGCCTCGGAGGGAGGACTGGATGGGGTTTTAGCCCCATACACCAGTGGATGGTTGTTGTACGGGGCAGTCATCTGGAGCCCAGATCAGCTGAGGCATTTGCCCCCAGGCCCAGCCCAAGAGCGCATTGGGACAGCTCATGTAAGGACATCTGGGCCCCACCCCCACGCAGGGAGGTACCAGTGCATGGGCGTGGGTGAGGTTAAAAAAAAAACACACACACACACACAAAAAAAAAATAATAAAGAAAAAGAAATGTAGCACCTTCTTGCACATTGGAAATTAGCTTCTGGGAGGAAGCAATGAGGGAATTCCATCTGGGGACAGGGACTCAAATATGTATTTGCCATTGCCCGGCTACATGCCTGAACAAATGACTTCTCATTCAGCAAATGAAGCCCTGCCCTTAGTCATGGAGTCAGGGGTGTGTTTCCCTAGGAACCAGCTCTATTATAAAGAGCAGGAAACATGTATACTAGATTTAGGGACACTGTGGTTTAAAAAGAAAAATTATAGCACCTGGGAGGACAAACAAACACATTATTGTAAAGTTAATTAAATATGTTTTATTTAGTATCTGCCAGGTACAGTGTATCAAAGGGAATATAAAACTTAATAAATCTGGGATTTCAGGAGGTTTGTGATCCCTGAGAGTGAAGAAGTTTGCAAGTGAGCTGATGTAGGGAAGAATGTAGGGAGGAGGCTCAGGCACACTAATATAGGTCGTGGAAAAACAAAGCCCCACTCTCTCCCACCACTACTCCCATGGGACTGTTGAGAGGTTTGGGGAAAAGGTACATTTGAGTAAGACGATCTAACAGTGAGCACAAACATCGATAGCATTTTCTATATCTCCAGGACTGTTATTACATTATAGTCTAGTTAATTCATGAGGTTAATTCTTCTTGTTAATTCATAGTGACACCATAATGAGGGTAATGTTATTCTTCCCACTTTACAGATGAATAAAGTGAATCACAGAGAGGTAAAACAAAACATCCTCACATCCTGCCTGGGAATCACCTTTTTTAGACTGACCTCTGGGCTTTTTAAATTTTCTTCATTTCTTTTCTGGCACTTAATCTCAGACCTGGACTGGGTTCTGCTAATCAATTCAAGAATTATGTATGAGAATCCAAGTGGAAGTGGAACCCTAATACCAAGGAGTCTAGCAGTGCTGGTGGTTCTGAATGTAGCTCAACTCTGACTCACAGTCATGCCTATGTGCTGTGATAGGGAAGGACACTAATTTTAAGGATAGATTTGAAATGATTATCAGAGGGGTATCCTCTCCCCAATTCTTAAACAATAGTGTATTCTTTGTTATCATGAAATAAAAAAATTATTGGAAAATATAAGTAGGTAAAGAAGAAAATTAAATTTTTTTCACTATCTCATCATTCTTAGAAAGATATGATGATGTGTTTGCTGATAAGATTCATTCTAGTCACTTTTATCTGCAAATTACGGGAGTTTAGAAAAAATAGCATTAGAATTATACTATTTATATAAAGTATCAACATTATATAAAGTATTTTCCATTTTCATTAAGAATCTTGAACACATTTTTAAAGGCTGCAAAGTATGCTCTTGTGTGGACATCTGTGGTTCACAGTATACTGTATTAGGTATTTTGCTTGGTTTTGCTTCAAAAACTATGCTGCAATATCCTTTGTTACATATTACTTCCTTACAGAATCTACCTTGTGCAAAAGTAGTTAAACATTTGTAAATCATTGTAAAATTTCTAATTTATTGTTTTCATTCTTGTTACTTCAACATTGTTGTTTTAGGAAAGCTAAGTTTTCTAAACCATAGATTTATAGCCAGTCTCAGAATTATTACCTATACCTGTGCCCACAACTCTTGCCATCTTGTCAAGTCCATTGGCTGTGTGGCAGATGTAGGGCTGTCCCTGAAGTACTATCTTGTCAGCACTATCCTGCCTTATGATGACCAAATGGCTACCAGTTACTCTACTTATATCTCCCCACTGCCAACAATCCAAGTGAAAAATGTCTCTCTTCAATAGTTCCCAGAAGCCCTGGGAAAGAGGTTAAATTACTTTGGGCAATGTGTGTATTGTTTCACTAATTATGAAGGCCAAAGAGAAGAAGCAAGCTTGTCAGCCTGGACTGCATCTTGACTTCTTTGCTGCCCGGCTGTATTCTACGTACCACTGAAAAACAGGCAGACCCAGCTTAATGGGTTCTAGCTGTACCAATTTTATTATAGGGGCACTAATGCTGGGTTTTTGTTAAGGAGTAGATCAAACCACCTGTCTGTTGGGATAACTCTGTCCACAACTCAAATTCTATAGTCCTAAAGCAAGTCCACCCCTCCCCTGCCAATGCACATACACATGCTCTAGGTCTCTAGAAGTCATTACCGCATGTGGCAGACCCTGTGACTTAGCTCTCTCAGACTCTACTTATGAAACAGGGTGACCACAGAGAGACTTTTTAACTTAACTTGAAATACATACAGGCCTGCTTCTCTCTGAAGTAGGCTACAAGCAGGCCATTAGCAATTACCTTTACCTTGAAGTAGTCACACCTATGCCTGCTTCTCTCCCTAGGAAGCAGGCTAGGAACTGTTTTTTAGCATTTTTATTGTACCTGCTTACTATTGCTATGCAAACATCAGCTACCTGCTTTTTTTTTTGCTTTCTTTTTTTTTTCTTTTTTAGACTTAAAAAGAAAAACTTAAAAACACAGTTTTAAACTTTTGTGGGTTTTTTTCACCATCCTCAGCCTTTTTAACCAAAATACCAAACTAATGCAAGACAAAAAAAATGTTAAAAAAAACTCCAATTACTTTAACATTGTCTAAAACTTTTGTTAGCATTATCTAAAGTCCTTTCCCAAATTGCCCCAAAATCTTCAGTCTCTCAATCCTAATCATTTCACCGATGTTAGCCAGTCAAAGTTTCTTTTTACATGTTTAAAAACATCTTTCTTTAGAGTGCTCCTTTAATGTGCTCTAGCTCCTCCATGCCGTCCTTATCTTGTCATCCAGGTAAAAACTTTAAAATACCAGACCTAGCAAAGGTCTTTTTTTTAAGCGTAACTTTTACACAGCCTCTTTCAAACACAAGTTAAACTCAGTATGACAAACTCTAACACAGAGTTTAAATCTGCAAACTTTTTAACTGCCATTAGCACACATGCTGCTAGCCCAGGTCAGCCAAGGGTTGCAGGCCTCCAGTAGCTACATGGCCAAGCTTACATAGTTCACATTTCCGTCTTACAAAATGGCCGAAACCAAATCACTCTCTTCCATAAATCTCTCTATCTAACTTCCATATTGCATCCAATCACTTCTCTTTATTTTCATACCCTTTATATATCCTAATTTCCCACCTTCCAAAAACCACACCTAAACCATTACTTTTTCCTCCCTCCTACATCTCCCTAAAAAAATTTTTAACTAAGTAAGGTCATTCTCACATTTTAGCATACCTGTCCTTAAAATCTGCAATCTTAAACATAAAACAATAAAAAAAAAAGAGTAATACACCCTATCACTTACAACTCCTTTCTCCTTTACTAGCCTCTACAAAAACAAACAGAAAAACAGCTAAAATCGCAATCTCTTACTCTCCCTCACTGATAAGAATGATCTTACAAACATACCTGGTCAATGATATATAAGCACACGGGGCTTGGAGTTGCCACAGTCATGTTGAGATTGTAAGGTCCAGAATCACAACACCACAGAGGTAAGGACATACAGAGAGAAGGACACTGGTTCACAGATGACATATAAATATGTTACTCTAGTCTGAGCTACCTACCTGTAGATGATTTAGCTGAAATGATCATGCCCCTACTTGTTAAGGGCATCAATACTTCAATCAGATGGAATTCCTAGTGGATGCGCCATCCTTCCTATTGACTAGAGAACCTCAGGGATTCTTCATCATTCTCATGGTATTAATCCTAATCCTCACCGTTGCTTAAGCACCAAGCACTACTGACTTCACCTACTAAGGAGGAAATCTAGAAGCAAGAGGAAGTCAGATTTTAGAAAGAATGTAACAGTGAGACTGGTCTAGAGGTATCAACAGTGCTTAGTGATATTTCATAGCAGTCAAAAATATGCTTAGTAGATTATAAGCAACAAACTCAATCTTGAACAAGAGGGGTTTAAACTGTGGGTTCTGCTTATACATGGATTGTTTCCTTCTAAAAGGACGGTGTGAATTTAGATTATCTATAGGAACTATTAATGTATTTTGTCTTCCTTATGATCTTAATAAGAGTTTCTTTTTATTAGTGTACTTTACTATAAGAATACATTACGTAATACATCTAACATACAAAACATGCACTAATCAACTTTTTAGGTTATTGATAAGGCTGTCCAGGTCAATAGCAGGACAGTAGTATTTACGTTTTGGAGGAGAAAGAAAAAGTATGCAGATTTCCTTAGGAGGAACAAGTGTCCCAACCACTGCACTGTTTTAAGCGTCAACTGTAGTTATATTAGTATTACTAGAAAAATTTAAGGTCCTTTCCATCTTTGAAATGCTACAGTAATTCAATTAAAATCATCAGGCATAGCTTCTACTCATGTAAAACAGAACAAAATATTGTTGCAACCCAAACTGTTTTATAAAGAGAATGGATTGTATTAGGGGAAGTTCTTTGTTTGCTCTAAACATGGAAACATTTTGTTATGCTTGATTAGGTGCAGGAGCTGAAGGCAGCTAAGTGATCTTGCATATAGTGGGGAGGAATGTAGATAAAAGAGAGGGCAAGGAGAGAAAATAAAATGATGCTGGGGGAAGCAATAGAAACAGATCTAGATGGCTGAGTGACAGGAAAAATCAAGAAGAGGGTAAGACACAAAGGACTTCAGAATTAAACCTATAGCTATGTGAACAGTAACTCTATGACAAAGAAACCAAAACATTCACTGAAACCAGGAAAGCATCTTCAGTAATATTGAGATGAGATTAGGCACCTTCAGGGTGGTATGGCCATAGACATCTTCAATAATATTGAAATAACTGAACAACCATGTGCAAAATAAAGTTAGATTATTATCTCATACCATATACAAAAAATAACTCAAAACAGACAAATGACTTGGCTAAAACCATAAAATACATAGAAGAAAACACAGGCAAGATATACAAAGAACTCATACAACTCAGCAAAAAGGAAAAATGACACAATTTAAAAAATGGACAGAACTAAATAGACACTTCTCCAAAGAAGACACACAGACTACAAACAGGCACATGAAAAAGGTTTATCATTACTTATCATCAAGGACATGCAAGTCAAAACACCAATGAAACATCACCTCACTCATGTGAGAATGACCTACATCAAAAAAACCAAAACATCTGAGTTCAGGCATCCCTTTGTATGACCTAGAAGAGATCATATTAACGGAAATAAGTCAGAAAGAAAAAATAGAAACCAAATGGTTTCACTAATATATGGATAATAAAAACAAAACAAACAAAATCCTAGGAGGAAAAGTCCAAACAAGCTAACCACCCAACTAAAGAACACAACTTGAGGGGGCGGGGGTTGGGGGGAGATGGGAGGGCAAGTGGTAGGTGATGGTGATCCCCAGGAAATACAAAAATGTGAAACATATAAATAAATCAATTAATAAAAAAAAACTAAAAACAAGTGCTGGTGGAGATTTGGAGAAAAAGGAATCCTCTTACACTGTTGGTGGGAATGTACACTGGTTCAGCTTCTATGGGAAAAACAGTATGGAGTTTTCTCAAAAGATAGACTGGTTATATAACCCAACAATTCCACCTCAGTATCTACTCAAATAATACAGGAACACTAATTTGAAGAGAAACAAACTTGCACTCCCACGATCATCGCAGCATTATTTACAAGAACCAAGCTATGGAAATAACCTAGGCACTCTAAGAGCATCCTGCACCTCCACAGCACAAACAACAATGCTAACTCAAAAAGTTTTTTTTTTTTAAGTTACATTTAAAAAGCTACAAAGGATTTAAATTGCTGCTTGCTTCTTTAGGCAATCACTCCCAGCTCTTTACTAAATATTCTGGAATACTATCTGTGAAGATAACTTTTACTTATTATTTTTAATTTAGTAAGTTGATTTATAATGTTTTTGATTTGTAGTATTATATACATATGTATAATATGTAATCTACAATATTATAAAAATTTGGGAAGCTTGTTTTCCTCTCTACATGTGTATATGCCTCATTTTACCTACCACCTAGTTAATATTCCTATTATGGGCTTGAAGGAAGATAACGAACTGCTGCCTGGCTAGAGTTTCTCAGCTGGGCAAACACATGAAGGAAAATATCTTGTCAGCAGAACAGCAGCACAGGCCAAAGAGGTCATCAGAATTTGAGCACATCCAGGAACTCACACTGTTCGGTGTGATCTTAGGTCTTCAACAAGCATGCATTTGGAGTTCAAGCAATTCTATACAAGTTTCAAGTACCAAGAAGCCCCAGCTGACATAGTTAAAAAGATATTTATAAGTGAGCAGATAACACATGTTTGCAGAAGAACAGATATTCTTATTTACTATCTTTCTTCTTTATCAGGGTCTCTGCAGCCAAAATGAAAAGGTAAAGGCAGCTGGATGGAAAATAGAGTCTTGTACCAAAAGACTTATAGCATGAATGCAGGAGGTATAACTTTGGTCTGATAGGAATTTCAGAAGGAAGAATAAGAGAAAACAAAAAGTAATAAATAATAGAAAAATAAGAATAGAATATTAATCTGCTCTGATGGAGAAGTACACATCTTGAAATGGAACAAAATTACTAATGAGATGATAAATTTAAAATGATAAATATAAAACTATACTGGTAAATTTCCAAACTGTAAGTCTAAAGAGGAAATTTCTAAAAGCTCCTGAGGCAAATAGTATCTATTAAAAATAAGAATATAATGACTATAAAGATCCTTTTATCAATACACAAATCGCCAATGCCTTGAAGGAAATAATTGATATATTTGACTACAAATTCCTGCAGTTTGTCATTTATTAAAATCTTAAATAAAACAATAGTGCAGTTACATTTGTGATACACAAATGTATATTAAATTAAATTTACAATTAAATTAAAGTTCTCAAAACTGATACAAATCAAACTTAACTAGGCATTCCTCTGGATAAAGGAAGGGGATAGATGAGAAGAATGTTTGCTATTCTTAATTTTTTTAAATTTCTGTCAAATGTACTTCTTTACAGGAGCTTTTTAAACATGAAAATCACATCATAAAAATAGACTTTATTTGAAAATTAATGGACAATAAAATGCCTACTTTATATTTTTTCATAATTCATTCACTCTACATGTATTAATTGGGCATCCACAATACGCCAGGAATTGTTTCAGGCGCTAAGACTATAGCCATGAACAAAACAGACAAAGCTTCTCTTCTCATTCTATATTCTGACAAGTAGAGACAGGTAATATAAATACTAAACCCCCTTCCAACATCCTAAAAGAACCCTGGACTGCAAGGGTATCCACATAGAAAGAAATTAATTAGTCCTTCCTTTTACCTCAGATACTAGAGAACAGAGAAAGTGGTCAGGTATGAAGGACAAAGCAGGGGGAGAAGAAGCAGCCTCTCCCTCCTGGCCATACCAGCTGTCATGGATGCCTCTGGTTTCCACATTGCATAAAGATCACAGTGCCCAGACCACCAGCATTTGTGTAGAGCTCACAGGAAGAGCTACCTAAAAATGCAGACTATGCTGTAAAGTGCCACATGACACTGAGCCTTGATAGACACTAGGACCTGTTCAGATGTCCCTGAGTGGGGCAAATCTAAGAGGAAATGGAGTCAAAGTGCAATGTAGAGTTAACACAAAGAGCAAAATGACTAAGATAGGACTGATACAGCACATTCTGTTGCTTCAAGGAAATAATATTTGTACTTCCTTTTCTGCTCTCCAGAATTTGGGTAATTTTGTATTTTTCTTGCCCCAACATGACCATATAACACCACTTTCTATTTGAAACTGCTTTCTAGGATAACTTCTTTAGAAATTATATTAAAATTTTATATCAACACTTTCCACATGTACTCTCATGTCTTCAAAAATATGAAACGATTTCCAACCAGAAAATACATTTCTGACAACAAATAGAAACTTAAGTTTTGCTCAAATATTGCTGTATTTGGGCATACTCTATGCTAAAAATATCTAAAGAAGAAGATTGCTTTGAAATTCTTTAAGTATTTAGAAAATATTTATTTAGTGTATACAATATAGAAGGTTCTGTTTGCAAACTTACAAAAGGTATCATAGAGAAAGATCACTTAAAGATTTACAGTTAAGTTTCTTTACTGATTATCTAACAATTTAAAATATCCAGGTTCAGGAAAACGACAAATTTGCAGCAGGCAGATGAAGAGTTGAAGGCACACAATAGAGTAGAGAGAATATGGATCAAAACAGGGGAGGAAAGAGCACAAAGGACTATGATGATGGTTCATAGGTGCTGCAGAAGTGGGAGAATTATGGCATTACACTTTTGGAGAGAAATCAAATATTTTACAAAATGGATAATGATAACAGACAGACAGGCGGGCGGGTGGATGAACAGACGGACAGAAAGACAGGCAGGCAGGCAGGCAGGCAGGCAGACAGACAGACAGACAGACAGACAGACAGACAGACAGACAGACAGACAGACAGACAGACAGACAGACAGACAGACAGACAGATAGATAGATAGATAGATAGATAGATAGATAGATAGATAGATAGATAGATAGATAGATAGATCAGTAGGGGGATAAAAGAAGGAAAAAAATTAATGAGTACCCACTTGACATCAACCAAGATGAGAATATTACCAATATGCACACAATAAAGAAAATGAGATGTTATGTTCAAAAATTCATTTATATATTTATGATTCCATTTTTTTGCAAAAAGTGAGACACAGTTCTGTTTATAAAATGAAGACATCCATTTGTATCTAGTGAGAAATCCTTAATAGTCTTATATTAGAAGGAAAATAATTTTACATTATCAGTAATTACTAATTTAGTTACATGGTTTCCAATTAATAATCATTAGGTGAGAGCAGTGTGAAAATATGAAAATCACATAATTAAAGTATTAACTTTAAAAGAATTACACTTTCTTTGTAGTTCTAGTAATCAAAGTTAGAAAGATGTCCTTTAACATAGCTTACATTATATTGAAAGGACAGAGTTTGTGAGTAAGATTAATATTTTATTTCATTATTTCCTGGCATTTGTTCTTAACCGCATCCAAGAACAAAAGGAGAGGCTATTCCTTGGGTCAAATAAGTTTGGTTAACCAAGTTAAAGGGGTTGTTTCATTGCTCCACTTTTTAAAACCTTAATATGCCAATGTGCATAGTAGGTCTCAAGTTGGAAATGCCTCTTATACTATGACAGAATTGATTAGACCACCACGTTCCTCACAGAGCACTGTGGGGCACTACAGTTAAAGCATATTAAAACATGCTTTGAGGGACACTTTTCTGTTTGAATCTCTGGAGAAAGAAATTGCTGTAAATGAATGCTTAGGCTAGCTCTGTCCTGCAAGGCCACCTGTTTCACAGCATAGAAGAGAATTTTAAAAGTTACCTCTTTAGGATGGCTTAGTTTTTCAGTTCCTAAATCATGAGGCCTAAGATGTCTACATGTATTTTCCATGGAACTGCTTAGGTCTGATGTCCATCTTCTGTAGATCTCATCTGTTACCTACATGTCTTAGCCTGGGTGACAGAGACTCTTTGGACTGGAGACACAGGCTAATCACAGAGGTAAGAAATGAAGGGGAACATGAGAGTAGAGGGAAATAATAGACAAGGGGGATGGAGGACCATAGCTGGGCAAGGTTGTACGTAGCAGGCAGAGGAATACTCAGTCAGTAGGGTAGCAGAAGATGACTGATCCATTAGTTTTAGGTAGGATTCTGCTAAGACAACAATATTTTAAATGCTCATGATTTAGCATAACAAGATTTCACTCTCACTCATACCATAGTATGATACATGTCAGTGGTTCTTGCAAGTTGTTCCATGTGATGAGTCCTTTCCAAAATCCTCCATCTTAGAATGGAAGACCCACTATTTTAACCCATGGACTCTATAGTTACTAAGGAGAAGGGAAAAAGAGATGAAATGAACTCTTTAATGTTCTAAAGTAGAAGTAGTAGAAATAAGATTCAGAGACATGGAGTTTAATTCCATGACTCCAATCCGCATTTTCCTATAATCTAGACATTGACCAGCATTTAGCAAATGTTCAATGAAGTCATAATGACCAAATAGTTAATAATTAGAGGTAAGTAGTTTACAATGAAATGTATTGCCTTTGCACTATTTCCTTCAAACATTTAATTGATAATTCCCAAATAACATGGTAAGTCTCTCATAGCAGGCTATTTCATGAGAAGTTGAACATCACACTGTTTGTGCGGCTTTACATACATAAGATTACACAATTGTTCATTCTGTCAGACTCTTGGACATTCATATGGATATACTCCGTGTTCACTTCCTCCTGGTCCAGCACCAACAATTTCCCAGTCTCATGAGATGCTCCCAAATCCCTGCTTCTCAACCTTGATGATAAACTTGGGCTTCTCAAACTTGGGAATAACTTCAAGCAACAAAAGAGGGAAAAACAAGAATCAAGATTTTTTTCTTCATTATGTAGCCACCACACTTGGTAAAAAATTTAAATGGCTGAGAAAATGAGAGTAGAATAAAAGAATATGACCATTCCTAAACACTCAGAGCTGTTTAACCAGCTATTCAACTATAATTGCACACAGACTAAAAAACTTTTGACACAAACCTGAAGATCTGGCCCATATATTGAGTAGATTTTTTATGTTGAGATTTTGCATATTGAGCATATTTCATATATTGGATGAATTTCCCACTCCCATCTCTACAACCTGGGGAAAATTCAACTGTTTCACAACTACCCTGGACTAAGGTGGAAAGGGGGAAGAAGAGGTTAGAAAAGACAGAAAACTAATCATGGAAAAGAGCTTAATCTATTTTCTTGGAAATTCTCTTGTACATTCTTATGCTGGTCCAAGATTTTTCGTTATTATATAAAGGAGACACTTTGCAACTTAAAATGCAGTGTTCCCCAGAGCACAGACACTGCAGTAATTTGACAAAGATCTTACACTGTCACAATTAGCATGACTGAGTGATTTTCCATTTTGCAGAATGACCTGGGAAGATAGCAAAAACAAAAGTGAACCCAAGTACACCACTCAGAAATAACCACAAGAAATATAGTTTCTATTCCTGCCTTCCTCTCAGATCTTAGGTGGAACCCAAAACCTGTCTCTCAGACACTTGGCAATGTTTCCAGGGATGGTAGAGGCTCCAGCTTCTAGCTGGAGCTTATACCATCCATTTTGTTTAGTCTGGAAAACTAATTCCTACCACTCCTAAAGCCTACCTCCTCTCCGGCCTTCCAGGACTCTGGACTAAGATTGGCATTTCAGCACCTTCTTTGCCAAGAAATCCCCAACCTGTGGCTACAAATCAAATAACACCAAATGAATTTACTGAAACCCTTTAGGCATGTGGTAGGACTCATCTCAGAAACTCAGGGGTGCTTTCTTTATGGGTCATGGGGTGTCCTTTCATGGCCCTAAGAGAAGAGCCACTATCTCAAGTAATATATCTTCACATGACTATTGGCAAAAGGAAGAAAGTTGGCAGCGCTTTCTGCTCACATGTTTCTCTTATAGAGAAAACCATTTTCCAGAGTCCACAGCCCACAACAGTTTATATGTTCCCTTTAGCACAGAGGCACGGTCTCTTTGCAAATACATAAAATGAGGGAATGAAACTTCTTACATAGGTAGACAGTAGTGTCTACCATCACCAATCAAGTGTACCTGCAAAAATGAGGTGTTAATGTCATGCAACAGGAAGTTCAGAGGTAGACAGATTCAAGGCTGAGTCACTCACCAACTACACTTTGTCAAGACTTAAGTATTACTTCTCTGTAATTAACTCATGTTCACCTCACAGGTACTAAATAGCTGCCTTCGCATTCTCACATGTATGTCCATGAGGAGTGTTTTCTTTTCCTGTGTTTTTCTCTGAATACAGATGAGCTGAGAATCTTTCTTCAACCCTTAGCTGACTTTCCCTCTGGTTCCATCAGTCAAACTCTATCACATGCCCATGACTTAGTGAATGGGTATCGGGGATGTAGAGTAAAATGTATACTTCTGCCACAAAGGAAGAAAGGCAGAGGGTGGCTGTTGGCTAGGCATAGTAGTAATCATTAAATTATTATGAGAATTACAAACATTCAGAGTTAAGCATACTCACTGAAACTGTGCCACTTGGAAAGAGGTTCACAGAAGAGCAAGTTTGTGGTCATTTATGGGGCACAGAACCAATCCCCTGGGTACATTGTTAAGCTCTGTGTGTGATGCTCAAGCAAATTCAAGCCACTGGCCCATCTCCCACGAGGAGCAGTAGCTCTCTATCTTTGACCTCCACCTTGAGCTTTTTTCTAACTGGGAGAGAGATCCATTTCTTAACTACAAGCCCATGAAAGCAAATCATTAAACAATTCCCCTCCAGAAAGATTTCATGTTTAACAGCAAATAGTTTGGACATTCATGACTGAACTTGGGAAGACCCAGAAAGTGATATTGACCATAGCTCCTGTGGCTTTATTAAGAATCATTGTTCAGAGTCCTTCCTGGTCATCAAGATGAACTGCATCACCTTCACGAAAATGAGCCACATCTACACAGACTGATGTGGCAGTTTCATTGACAATCGCAGCTTTGCTGAAATCTCTGATTTTTTTTAATGTTTAACTACTAACTGGAAACTCAGACCTTTAAACCACTTCAAAAACACATGAGTATCCATTCTATGACTTCGTGAGGTGCAGGGGGTGATGCAGAAGTGACTGACAGTTGTGTCACAGTAAATTTCATTGCACCTGGGACTGAAGGAACACAAATGATATTTAATGGAGCTTCACTGTGATACCCCCTGTACCGTCATGATTAACTTCCAGACAACCCCAGGGACAGTCACTTGTGCCAAGTTTATAAAATAGGGACATGGACTACCTCCCAGGTGTTGGAATGTGCCTAGAGTCATACCCCACAGGACTTGGCAGAAGCCTGACTTTGAACCTAGCATTTTTGAACTTCTGAGCCATGTTCTTACTTCTTGGCTCATCTTACAGAAATTTGCCAAGAAGTGCTTCAAATCAGGCTTCCTCCAAATTTCTCCATGAGACACTATGGGGTTTCCACTTCCACTGGAAAGCAGTCAGCTACCCCAGATGTAGTTCTCAAGAGTCAAGAAATAAAACCAAATAACACTGTCTGTTCCTAGGGGTTCAACTTGTGGCTGCAGAGGAATGAGCCAGACTAGACCCTGCCACACTTTAAATGGTAATGTCAAAATGCAGACAACTCCCAGAAAGGGCCAGCTTTACCTTGCATTCCCTCCTATGAGGAAAAAGATTATTAGGAGATTTCCACTGTAACAGAGAGAAAGGAGGCGGCCCCAAAATTCTAAAAATGCAAATCTAGACCACTTAGAAGGTCTCAGAATAGAAGTCCAAGATTTCATGAACCAATATGTGACTCTTCAGTTATATACTGCTTTCCCCAGAAGGCAGTAAGTGTGGAGCATCTTAACCATCTAGTTTCTATTTGGTTTCAGTCAAAGCTAAATGGTAGCAATCAAGGACTTGGTGGAAGGTTGACTACATGAGATCTTCTCATCCTAAAGGAAGATAGGACACACCTGTCCCAGACAATGACTTGCCCTCTAAGCCCTTAGCATTTGAGCCATAGTCATATTCTTGGACTTCATAGCTTTATTATTCCTTGCCCTAGTCTCCCACAACATTGGTTCTGTGGAAAAGATACATGTTACTACAAGGAATAGCACATATACAAAGTGTTCTTTGGTCATTTCCAGTGCCTGTTGCCCAAAAGCCACTAGCTTGATACATGCTGGAGTGGGCTGCTGAAGGCTCAGGGATAGCACAGTTGGGAGATGACAGACTCTGGGATTGGGCTTTTGTCCTATATGACATGCATTAAACCAACATCAATATTGTGCTCTGACCCTAAACCCCAGTAGTCTCTCATCTTTTAACTCTCTCCATGTTTTGCATTTTCCATAATGTCATCTAATTGGAATCACATAGTATACAGCCCTTTCAGTTTCTTTTACTTAGCGATATGGAATTAAATTTCCTTCATATCTTTTCATGTCCTGAATAATAATGAATGTACCATACTTTGTCAGTCTACCCATGGAAGGATATCTGTGCTTCCCAATTTTGGCAATTGTGAATAGAATGATTATAAACCCTGAGTGCAGATTTTTTGTCTTGACATAAGTTTACAACTCAAATGGGTAACTACCTGCTGAGTATCAGGAAGCAGACTGCAACTACAAGGTCAGACTCAGGCCTCATGCTGCTCTTCTCCAGATCTTGATTAAGTTAATCCAGCCCCTGCCTCCAAGATGTCTGGAAGGTTGCAAGGAGTGAAGCAATGCGTGTGCTCTTCAGTCTTCCCACACCTTGTTTTATTATGTTGTGTGGACACACACACACACTAAATTCTCATGGAGTTTATGATAGGCATTAGTATTTCCATTTTATGAACAAGAAATTAAGATTGAGGTGGAAAAGTCTGCTTAAGGGGCTTGTCTGTGTGCTAGTCTCTCCAGTGTATATATCAGAACCACCATGCCAGGTACTTGTAAATATATCACATGACATGATCGATAATGATAGACAGATATATAGATAGATGTATATATAATATATATAATTTATAATATATGTAATGATATAATATATAATAGCATGTATATGATATAATATATATATTATACATATGGGTAGGGGAATGGACATAACCACAGCTCTGTATGGGTGTTTAAAGAATGCAAATGGAAACCAAGCAGCAAATAGGTCAGAATGTTCCAAGTGAGTAGGAACAACTTTCACAGAAAGTAAAGACAATTCAGACAAGGACATTAAATGATCAGGGTGAAATAAGGTAGAAAAAAAACCTGTGTATTACACATCTAAGCTTCACAGAGATTAAGGACACTCAGCTACCATACAAATAATCAATAATTAACTTATGATTTCTTTAGCTTCAGTTCAATACTTTTGCCTCCTAGAAAACTATTACCAAGATCTTCAACTTGGTTTTCCCTACTTTCTAGAAACACCCAGCCTGGAACTAGGCTCTACCTCCCTAAACTTTTCTTAGAATTACCCATAAAGCACAGTTCTATGGAAAGTCCTTCTGAGCAGCCTCTTACTGAGACATCCTTGATACCTCTGCTGTGTGCTCTCCCTGCCAAAGAAAGCTCAATGAACCTACCTACTTTAACTCTGATATGTCCCTTTAGTTGGTGAGGTTTTGGCAACAAAACACCATCATCTTTCATTTATTAATTAGTTACAGTTTTAGCTTATAACAAACAGCAATTTATAACTCACAGTCCTAAAGGCTGGAAAGTCTAAGGCATTGCAGATTCATATGGCAAAAAGTGGAGGGGGTCTTTTTTATAAAGGCACTAACCCCCTTATATGGGCTCTGACTTCAGGATTTCATCACTTCCTAAAGGCCTAACCTCCAAATAGGAAGAATTAAAGATTAGGATTTAAGGGATTAGGACTTCAAGCTCTAAGTCTCCCCCCAAGCCCACACCCACCTTCATTTTATTGCAGTGTCCATTTCCCTCCCTCTCCCTCTGAACAAAAGAACACTCGGGAGGCTTTTATTTTTTTAATTGATATATGTGTGTTTCTTACATTGTGTACCCCCAAATTCTCCCACTACCATGTCACCCGTGAACTGCTATCATGATCCCTTATACTCATCTCTCCCCTGATTTTGCCATACCTCCCTCCATCTTTCTTGCCATATGCTTTAGTTCTGTTATCACTTTGTTGGTTTTTGTTTTTTCTTACTCTTTTGTTTTCACTATACCCCACATATAAATGAGACCATGTAAGATGTTTATTGATGTTCACTGGCTTTTGAAAGTATTTTATTATCAGTTGTCTGCCATGTAAATGTTCAGTGTTTATTTTTATCATTCTCCTCTTTTCCTTGTAATTCTCTCAAAATCCCTCCATTTTGTTAAAGCAAATATATCTCATCATTTCTTATGGCTCCAAAGTAGGGATATACTATAGCTTCTTGATAGAGTCTTAAAATAGTCCATCAATGGACATAAAGATAGCTGCCATACCCTAACAATTATAAATAATGCTCCTATGAACACTGTAGAACATACAGGCTTTTGTTTTCAGTTTCATATCTTTTGAATAAATGTTAAATAATGGGAATGCCAATTCAAGTGGCATTTCCATTTTCAGTTCTCTAAGTTAAACCTAAATGTAATAGAGTAATTAGTCTCTGCTTTCTTTCCAGTACTTGTTGGGGTATTTTTTGTTTTTCTTTTTCATTACACATCATCCTCAGGAGTGTGATATGGTATCTCTGTGCAGTTTTAACCTGCATCTTTCTAACTAGTAGTGACAACGAACATCTTTTCATGTCTTTTGACCTTCTGGATATCATGTTTTGATCTTCTGGATATTATGTTTGGTGAATTGTCTGTACATAGTTCTTACTGAGTTACTTGTATCTTAATTATTAAATTGTACGAGTTTTTAAATATATCTTGGCTATTAGTTATATATTTTGTAGATCTTTTCTCTCAATAGGGTGTATTTTTAATCATCTTACATTTTCTACATAAAGCTTTATAACTTAACATAATCCTGATTATTTATTTTGCTTTTAATTTCCTCACCATAAAGATTGAATCACAAGATATCCTTATTTCTGATATCCTGAGACAGCAATGCTATCTTCTGTGCATTTTATTATTACAGGTTTTATATCTAAATTTTTAATCACTTTGGAGTTTACTGTTGTATATAAGCTTAGCAAGTGAGCCAATATCATTCTTTTTTGGTGTGGCTTCCTAATTCCCCAGCTGTATTTATAAAAGGAACAATCCTTTCCCTATTCTATGGTCATAGTTGCTTTGTCATAGATTAGGTACTGGCATGTATATTGATTTATCTCTTAGCTTTTAATTTTATTCCATTGATCCATGTATCTATTTTTTGTGCCAAAGCCATATTGTTCTTAATACTGTTGCTTTATAGAAAAGTTTAAGTCAGATAACACGATACCTCCGTTTCTCTTCTTGTTTCCCTCAAGGTTGCTTTTGCAATTTGAGATCTTTTCTGGTTCCAAATAAATTTCAGTAATTTTGTTCATCATTGAAAAATATTGCTAGTTTGTTCTTTGTTTTGGTTTAACCCTGGGTGGGTGGTGGCAGATGTTTTGGATATTTCAGTCTCAGGGTGTAGCCTCTTCTACAAGGAACATAGGTGCTCTCACCTGCTTCTCCCAGCCAATATGGGTTCCAGTTCTTTTTTAAAAAATGGGTTATAGTCTTTGTTGTTTCATCTGTGCACATATTCCATTCTCCCACCAAACCACCCTTGCTGATACCTCATCTGTCTTGCTCCAGTTGTCCTATATCGAGAGCTTCTGTACCCACCACTGCAACTCTCCAACAGTGCACCTCTTTATGGGTACCAAATCCTATACTCCCTTACCCAAAGCAGTGCTGATTCTCAGGGCTCCCTGATGTTGGTGTGTGCCTTAGCCAACAGCTCTCTTGAGCTGTGAAAATCAGGCCCCTCCTCCCTTTTGTGAGCTGTCTTGTCATTCTTTTTTTCACTCTAAAGTTCACTTAACGTTTTTCCTACACTTCCTTTCCTACCATTGCTCCTGGTATATGCTGTGGTTCTCCATTTTTCCTTCAGGGGGTTTAATTTGACTTTGTTTTATCACAATTTAGCTGTGACTATCTGGAGGAGGTGAGCCTATTGTCTTCACTCTGCCATGATCTCTCGCTTACCTCTAGCACTATTCCAAAGGGTGAAAGAGTATACCCAAGTAAGAAACTCATTATGCTCACCAAATTCACCAGCTTCTTGCAACTAATTCACAAAAGGGTAAGCAGGTTTATTATCCCAGCTTCTGAGCTAGTTGACCCTTCTGCCCTTTACTAGAACCCATACCAGGCTCTATGAGCTTTATATCCAAGATTCAGGTTCCTCAAGGAACCTGGCATTATTTTCCAGCTCCTTGCTTTAGTACAAACCTCCAAGACTAAAGTAAGAAATTCCCCAATACCCTTGAATTATACTTTATTTTTTTTGAAGACTTTTACTTTAGGATTTTGTGATTCAGGTATGTTAAAATTTTAATAATCTAATTGCCTGTGAAAACTTTAGAAGATACTCAAGTGAAAAATAAAGTCATAAAATGCTTCAAAAAAAATTTATAAATGTATGAAAGGTTTAACTTTAAGAGCTCAAAACACAACCAGAGAAGGAGATGTCAACTATAAATGTTGAGGCAAGAGAATCTCTCCTGTGACTGAGAAGAGAATGTCCTGGTTTGGGAGGACACTCTTGACCTGGTTCCACATTAATTTTGGAGTAGCTCTGGGCTGATCACTTTATCATTCCAAGTCTGTAAAATAAAATAAATTGGGAAAGATACAAGTATTCTCATCTAAGCATCTCAGAGCTCACACTGACCTGAATACTGGGACCCTAGGACTACTGAGAAATCCTTGCCCAGTTATCCAATAACTCTGCCCTGTTCTGTCTTAAGTGTTTATAATTTTAATTAAGTTAGAATTTGAATAAGGACCTTAGAAGATAAGAAAGGACTTGAAAAATCACTGTACTAGATAAAACTCTGATATCCACAGTTTACAGCGAGAGGGGGCAAATGACAATTATTAAACTCAAAATGAAGCATTCTCCATGCATTCTTTACAAATTTCAAAATCAAATATCTGATAACTATTTCCAAGAAAGTGTTGACTAGAGATTCTCTAGCTCATAGGCAACCTTCAGAAAAGGCAGAGTAAGGAGTATTTTAGAGTATTTGTCCAGAAGTCTCCTGGATGCAGGTGTTTCTTTTCATAAGCTTGTCTCTTTACAGAGTAGCAGTGGCAATTCTTCCTGACTGTTTGTGTCTGTGCAAGTGTTTTCTCATTTTCCTAATAAACCTATGCTTTCAAATGTGATGTAAAAGTATTTGTCCACCCCGTACATTTTAACATTTAAGTAGAAAAGTTTAATGACATCACCTAAAGGAGTCAAGTATAAGGGAATTTCAAATACCAGTGGATATGGAGAGATACAGAGAACTACATGTTTGCATTGAGGCTTTCAACACACACCATGGGTTGCTCCTGTGATACTGCCTGTTAAGGCCTCAGGCTCCAGGGAAGCAGTTAAAACAAAGGATTGAAAGCATCAGGGATCCTGGTGGAGAGGAAGAGTGTGAGGAGAAACTGAAGTGCGATTAGAGAGAAAGGAGGGCATGATTTGGAGTTGAGAACTGGGAAATGAGATGAGATCACTGGACAGAGGAGCTTGCCAAGGACAGTAAGTGGAACAGTTATGGATCACTCCTTTTACTACCAATGGTCCTTTTAAAAGGAATAAATAAGTAAGCTCTTTCTTCATGAGCTTTATGCTTTTATTTTCCATGTTTTTATTTTTATTTATTTATATATAAATTTCACAACATTGTAATCTCAAGGATTTGCCTCCTCCACCCTCCCCTTTCTTCCCCCCCTTTTCCCTCCTGCTCAAAGTTGTGCACTTCAGTTTAGTGCTTAGCTTGTTTTGACTTTCCTCAAGGCTTTTGTTTATTTTTTTCACTATATCCCATATATTAGTGAAACCATTTGGTTTCTGCCTTTTTCTTTATGGCTTGTTTCTGCTAATATGATTTCTTCTAAATACATCCATGTTGTTATGAAATCCTCGAATTTGTCATTTTTAATTGATGAGTAATATTCCATCGTGTATATATACCACATTTTTTCATCCAGTCATCCGTTTGGGGGCATTTAGGTTGTTTCCATGACCTTGCAATTATAAATTGTGCTACAGTAAACATCTGGGCACAGGTGTCCCTTTGTACCCACATTGAGGTCTCTTTTGGATAGATTCCCAAAACAGCAATTGCTGGGTCAAATGGTAGTTTTCCATGTTTTTAGATGTTATTGAAGTAAGACACATATAGAGGAAAATGCACAAATGACTAGTATAAGTCTCAATGAAATAATAGGCTCTCAGGTCAAGAAACAATAACCCCAACTTCCCTAAGCCTCCTATCACCATAAATTAATGTCTTTGTTTTTAAACTTTATAAATGAGAGCTAGGCACAGAAAAAAAGTGTTTGTTGTGCTTAGCCTCTTATATTTAACATTATATTTGAGAGATTCATTCATGTTGTTGCAAATACTTGTATTTTGTATATTCTCACTGCTGTAGAGTTGCACTGTGTATGTGTTTCCCATATCAGTTATTAATTCTACTGTTGATAAATAGTTGTACTATTTCCAGTTTCAAGTTATTAAGAAAAACATAGGTAATAACATTCCAGTGTGCCTTTTGAGGCACAGATGCATACATTTCTGTTGGGCTTATTTCTAGGCATGGAATTGCTGGTGTTACTATATAAATAAAACCCCAAAAGCCCATGAATTCTCATGCACTGTTAGTGCTACTTAATTTAGATGTAACCAAACAGTATAACAAAGTGTTCATACTCAATTTAGAGTACACATTTTTATTCAATGTCAATAAGGACAGTAACCAGCTATTTCCTCCAATTCTAAGAAAAGATCTTTAACTTTTTCTTCTGTATTCCTGACACTAGCTCTAAATCAATCATGATTAGACTTGGAAATAACACTTTATTAAAGTTGTTTTAAATGGAAAACAAAAGAAAACCATAAAAATGTGGCTATACCAATTACACCTCCATCAGTCATGAATAAAATCCATGGGGTTTTTAGTTTTGAACCAGAAATTATTGAAAAGAATGGAGGAAAAGGAAAAGAGAAGAGGAAAGAGAAATGAGTCAAGGAAGGGAAGCGTAGAAGAACTGATATCAATGACCTATAAAAATGTGAAAATGGCCCTTCTTCCCTTTTTAGATCATTGAAGGATATAAGTGAAGATAACACAAAATTCAGCCACTCGAGGGTAGAGAGGGAAAAGCACATGTACAGTATTTTTGCTATAGATGTCTGAATTCTGAGTGGGATATTAGATTGTCTGATTTTGTCAGAGACAACCACTCTAGCGAATGATATCAACCAGGGAGCCCCAGTCTGCATACACTTTCATGTTTAAGCTTACCAACAATTCTTTTTGACAACTACCTTAGGCAGAAAATCTGATGAACCAGTGATATGGTTCATAAGCTAAGAAGGGATAGCTTTGTCAGTGACTGACCTATCTAGTGCCAAGCTACTCCAAGAACCCACAGGGCCATGGTGATTGTGTCATGCTCTGAAGGCAAAGGAAGAGAAGCAGAGAGTGGAAAATGCCAACAGAGATTAAAGTTGTACTTTCGATTTCTGGTCTCTGCAAAATGGTCCTGAAATAGTTACCTGGAGTGGAATCAGCTAACAAAACTGAACCAGCAGCCCAGGCTAATGAAGACTTAGTGGTTTGGCTGTGCTCAGAGTCTCTGGAGCAGGAAAACCTTCGCAATTATTCCCATCAACAGGGACCCTGACAATAATGGAGATTCATAGCTAAATCTTGATAGCTGTTACCATGCATGGAGGCATGGAAGATAGAACCAAGGTAAAGCATTTCAGTTTTCCTGGTGTGTACACTTTATATTTCTCTCAAGATTAAATATACTCTCTCCCCAAGTACCTCTGTTGACAGCCTTCTGGTGTAAATAGGCTTTGATGTCCATTTCAAGTTGAGAGGAGAGCAAAACTAAGATTGTATTTTTAGAAGCTGGGAGAGACAGACTGGATGGGGTGGAGAGGGAAAGCAAATTCCAAAGACCAAGCTAACAGATGCTTTCCTTAAATGCAAATCTTTCACTAAATTACAGGAAGCTATGTGCTGTTTGAAATGGACTGCAACAATGGAAGTCGAGTTCTATCTCATTTCTTTTCTTCATATTCCTAAGAAAATTCAGGACAGACAGTGAAAAGCTTTCGAAAAGCAAATAAACAATAAAAAGATGGTCTTCAGTTTGATTGGAGTTGAGCCCTGTCTGGAGTCAAGGAAACAAACCAGATACATGTTTCTCAAAATTGCAAGAATGACTTTGGTGAGTATGGCAAGGATTTCTTTTTCAAACTATGCATACTCTGAATAAAAGGGAGCCAGAATGGTATTTACGGGAAAGTACAATTAGCCACTGTCTCATCAGCATTTTTGGTTTCTTGTTCCAAATCTATCCCATATAAACCAGTTATCCCATATCTGGGTATTTACCCAAAAAGATACAAAATCAAGTTAAATTTGAGCTAAATCAAGAGATATGCACATCCTTTATTTACAACAGCCAAGAGCTGCAAAGAACCTAAGTACCCACTGACAGATGATTGGATAAAGAAGGTGTGGTATTTATATAGAATGGAAGGCCATTGGGTTACAGAAGGAGATGAAACCACACTATTTGCAACAATATACATGAAACTTCAGGGCTTTGTGCTTCATGAAATAAGTCAAATGGAGAAAGACAAAAGTGGTAAACAGAAGTACCAAACAAACACATGAACCAAATATAACAAAAATAAGCTTTAAAACTATAGGACCAAATTACTAATTAGTAGAAAGGAAGGAAGGAAAAGAGGTAGGTAAATTAGGTAAAAGGAGTCAATTATATGGTGAAAGAAAGAATTGGACAGCCACATGTTACATAGCGATATTAATTGAAAAAATTCTTTAAATAAAGATTTTATTTGGGGAAATCTGACCTCATAAAAAAAATAATTAAAATACATGTTACTGAATTCCTTCAGTATATGCACAAAGACTGTATTGAAGCATATAAAAATTCACATTCATTGAAGAACCCAAGATGAAAAATCAAAAGCCCCCCTCCCCAGGAACTTGGAATCCAGTAAAAGAGAACAGTATATAACACATAACCATGCTGCATAGTAAGGTGATAACTCCAAGCCCAGTGGGAGATGTATTGTCAAGAGCATGGGCTTTGGGTTCCCTTTCTGTATTGACCACTCCACATCTAAGAACCTGGAGAAACTCCTACTTCTTCATGCTATTCCATGAATTAAGCAGACCCGGGAATGTTAAGCCCTAGGTTGGCTGCTGCACAGGGTAAACACACAAAATGTCAGTCTTTCTTCTGAGTTATCTGTTGTCAACTGGCAATACCTGAAGTCCCACCTAAGATGGCAGCTATTTCCTAGTGCTCTCTTCCCTCAGATTCCAGGAGAAATGTGAAAAGCACTTGCAGAGGAAAGCAAAAAAAAAAAAAAAAAAGTCCTGGGGAAGTAATGTGAAATGCAGCAGTTTTGTGTTACAAGGCTGTTTAGTATGTAGGGTAAGTGAATTGGTCAGGTTTTTTCCTCCATTAGTCTGTACACAAAGCACCTGGGGTACTGCGGTCTCCCTGTGGTTGGGTGGCCCAATGGGTGTGCACATATGTAAGTGAGCACACTGGGCCTAGGAGAGAGGGGATAAAGGGGCACAGAAAGCATGATCATGAGCACTGAGAGAGAAAAGCCAGATAGACAGCCAAGAGAAAGAGTGTGAAGATTCCTGTGGGGCAGGGTGTCCTGAAGCTGACCTGGCCTTCCCTGCCTTGCCTGTTTTGTCCATGTAACTACTAGAACCAATAAAGAACCTATGCAGATTGATGAGCCTGATGCCTGAGTACAATAACTGGCATCATGAACAGGATGCTTGTCCTTAGAATTAGCGATGAGGATTGGTTACAAGTAGAACTCAACACAAGTTTACACTGTGGTAGCTAAACCAACTTACCTAAGGGTTCTGGTCTTTTCATTGCTTAGTTAAAATGCCTTCAGCAACTACCATAATAGTGTAAATTCCAATTCCTTATTTCTAAAATATATTTAGTGATTCTGTTTAATTGACAAAACCTAGATGGATACATCTTTTCATCTAAAATGAACAAATGATGAAAAATAATAAGGGATACGGGGGACTGACTCAGCCTGACATGGATTCCAAATACCAGTACACTGTGAACCAAGTCATAGCCAGGTAATTATGAGCAGAAATAGACTGTGCATGTGAATATATGATTTCATAATCAGCCTCCTTCACAATTCTCTATACAAATTGGCATGATGACTCAAAAAAGATAAAGAACAGTGACACTTATGTCCTTTATCCGATGACCTCCAAAATGAGAACCCTATATACCCCAGAAGCTGGAGGCAATTCTATGGGGAGATACAGAAAACTACTTGCTTTATGGAAAGATACTTCTTTGGAGGAAAGAAATAGTGAACAAACAATATTTAAGCCTACAGATATATATGTATATGTGTTTATCAGGATATTGAAAGCTATTAGATTTCTAATAGTTAATATAAGAAGTCACATGGAGTCTCCAATAGATTCATATGTGAATCATGTTTCCTGAGATTCTGAGGGAAGAATGGGAATTCTATATACAAAGGAATTGAGAGTAATTCTTATTCTGCTTTAAATAAGTTTATTAAAAGTAGGACATTTACAGTTGTTATTGTAATCATATATGTTATTCTTAAATTGTATTTTGTGTCAAGATTTTTTCAGCTCTCCCCAATTTGAATTCCAGGAACTAAAGTTCCAAAGCCCCCTAAACATCCACTAAGTCTAAGTGGATTATTTTCTTCTATGTATCTGAAATAGCACTATCTCTGCACCTCTCTGGAAGGAATCCAGAAAAATTATTCATATCATTTTCTGTGGGAAATCAGTCAAGTTGAATACAGCATCTTCTTTAAATATAAAAAATAAGACAAATATTGGCATTTTTTCATTGATGCTTAAAGTCTCTGACCAGTGATAGACAAAAAGTCACTTAGTTTTGCAAAAACATTTGTCTTCCTATAACAACAAAAAATGACCAAAATAATACAAAGAAAATAACATGGTAACAAACTAAAATGCATCCCTTTGTCAACAAACATCACTGGAATACAGAAAGCAATACTGAAAGAATGAGCATTTGAACAAGCTTTCAGTGCAGGAGGTTGCAAACAGATCAAGTACAGATGTTTCTAACAAGTTTTAGCTTATGGAATTTGCCAGATTGGTTTCAATAATGAAATCCACAAGAAGTGCTTTTAGTGAGTCACTATAGTACAGATGTACAAGGAGAGATATAATCTCAACAATTGACTTCTTTATTAAATACAAGGTCTTATGAGATTAAAAAATTCTGGGGTAAAACTGCCAAGATAATACTACATGTGAGATATATTTACTCACTGCCTCATTCATAGGCAAACTCTGTCAGCAAGCATGTTGCAGCCAAAAGTATGTCAAAGACTATAGGATGTCACCATATTTATAAGATTAAGACCTTAAAGATCAAGTTAAAAAAAAAAAAAGGGTAATGCTTTATGACAGAGAGGACTGTTAGGAAATAAATGCTTATGTTCCCCCCAAATTTATATGTTGAAACCATAATTCCCAATGTGATGGCACTTGGAGATGGGACCTTTGAGGATTATTAAGTTTATATTAGGCCATGAGGATGGGTGGAACCCCCATGATAGGATTAGTGCCCTAATAGGAGAGAAAGAAATAGGAAACATGACTGTACTCCTTCCTCTTTCCCCTCCCTTCCTTCCTTGTTCTCTCCTTGAGTTGTTGTGAACACACAGTCAGATAATGACCAGGTAAGAGACAGGAATTAAGCTTTACCGGACACCAAATCTTTTTGTGTCACATGCAGATACATATGTTACCTCACAGCACAGTTATTAAAAGATTTGTCACACTTGAAGATGAGTAAAAAAGACAAGTGTTTCAGACTTGCTGACCTTTCCTAGGATGACAAAAGACCGTTGTCACTATTTAGCTACATTTATTTATAAGAGAAGCTCCATACCTGTCCATTTGATAAGGGTACCATGGTGAAATTGGGGGACCATGGCCCCAGCATGATGGTGCTGCAGCAAGATGGCAGTCATTGTGCCCTGGTAGGCAGAGTTGGAGAAGGGAATTCAAGCTTTCTCTCGTGAGAGGAGCTGAGTGAGGTGATTAAAAGAGAAAAGGACAGAGAGAGGGAAAAAAGAGGAAAGAAGAGAGAGACCAGAGGAATACCAAGGAGGCTTGAGGCTTCAGAGATGCTGCTGCCATATACAACAGCAAGGCAGGAAAGGAAACCACACCATGGGCTTCCATGCCCGGCCAGGGCTGGTGAAGAGCCTGGGAAAGTATGTTGGAGAAATTTGTGACCTATTTAACCTGAACTAAAAATGTGGTATTTGAAAATTTGTTTTAACTTTGAAACTGTGAAGTTTGGGAATTGTCTGGAGACCTGAAGAGAATTTGCTGTTTTTATGCTGAGATGTCTAAAGTGGTTGAAGTTGTTGTATCCAGTGAGCCTTGCTAGCTTTGGGCCACTTCAGAGTTGAAACTGAAAGAATGTTGGAGCTGTGTCTTTTGGAGGAAGATCAACAATGCCATTTTGGTTTCTTCATTAGATTTGAATCTCCCACTTTTGAAGGAGGATTGATGACACCATCTCGGTTTCCTTGGCTTGAAATGAACATGCCTTTTGAAAAGAATCAACACCACCATCTTGGTTTCTTCATTTGGCTTCTAGGTAGGAAAATCGCCATTTTGTGGATACATGTGGCTAAGGACATGTGCAATTTTTTGGACTAGAGACTGAATGATGTGGCAAGATAGTCAAAAGGGGTTCTTTGTACACTCAGAGACTTTTGTCCATTTTGTCTTTTTTAATGAATAAATTTGTTTTTTCTCTTAAGGTTAGTGTGGTCTTGCTACTGTTCAAGTGGGTTGGGATGAGCCTGTTGATGACTGGGTTTAAAGGACCAGCTGTTCCCATTTGTAAGTTTAATTAAGTATTCTGTTTTGTTGGTTTTGTTACCAAATTTCACATTCAAGGTAAAGATGACCTTTGAACAGAGTGAAGCGTTTGCTTTTTGAAAGAAATATATACCACGAAGACAGCAGTTTTCAAACACTATTGTGGCGTCTTCCCAATGTTATATATTTTGTCTTATAAATCATGTGTTACCCATAAAAAACTGCTACTACCATATTCTAAAAACTTAGAAATAGCATTTTATAGATTGTTGATTTTCTAAATCAAGAGTTTCAATGGCTTACAACTAATTTGTTCAATATATATAAATGCAACAATAAATAAATTTTGATTAGTTTGAAAGAACAACTAAAGTTTATCAAGGAAGAATACCATTTCCTGCAAATATTTCAAAAAAGCTTTACAAAGTTTATAGGCAAATTGAAAACCATATAGTGGTTTGGTATGTGCAGCTCACACACAATTTATTCTATTTAACTTAATTTAGTATGAAATTGCTACTATTAAGCAGTTTGACTAATATAAATGGCAACTCATAGGATTCAACCTATATTTAGGTAGCATATAATAACTTAGAGTCTCATAACTTCCCTGAGACAGGGGCTGGTACCAGCCCCCTCCACCCATTCATGTCCATTCAAGTAAATTAGGGGCCTGAGGTAGTAACTGGAACTCCAGGGAGTCAACAACTTTGTGCTTCACTTTTAGATGGGGCTGGGAACTGCAGGCTTACAGTCTCCATAGTCTGAAACAGAGGAGATGCTAGGATGGTGTTTGGGAGTAGGGCCATTCAGAAGTTATTAGGTTGAAATGAGGTCATGAAAATGTGGCCCCAAGATGGAATTGGTACCCTTTAAAAAGTAGAGGAAGAGAGACAGAGTTTTCCTTCTTCATGAGTAGCTGATGCCCTCAGAGGATCAAGACAAACTCAGCGACCCCTTGCATAATGATAGCCTGAATATTTCTGTATGGCAGAGAAAGAAGTCCAGCCATTGTGTTGTAAAGAACAGATGATGGAACTGGAGGTCTAACAGGCAAGGACATGCATGAATCAATGGCTAGATCAAATGGGATTAGATACGTGAGAAATGAGAACACTGAGATATGAGAACTGAGATGTCCATCCCTAAAGTCCCTGCCTTGGACACTTTGGCCCTGTGCAACTTCCAAAAACTTAGATGTACTCCTGAAGTAAAAGAAGGAGAAATCATGAAAGCACTGAAAGTTCCCAAAACTCAAATAAATGCATGAGAAAAATCAATTTAGTGGAAAAAGCTGCATTTTTCGCTCACCTGAGATTGCAACATTTCAGTGAACTCTGCCCATAGTGAAAGTGGAAGCCCCATCTCCTAGTGAAGGGAGTTCATCTTCCACCTTAAACAAGAATACCTTGGGAGTATAGATTGAGAGGAAAATAGGATATCTCCCAGCTATGCTTAGGGATGGTACAAAATAACTGGCTTAAACTATTACAGGAAAGAAATGTGATTCTGAAGCAGAGGTGGGTGAATGGAGCTTTATTTGGTCAGGTAAAACAGTCTTAAGACAGGTGCCTCAATGTTATTTCTCTTCTCTTATTCCTAACACTACTTTCAAATTCATCAAAATAAATGCAGCATTTGATTAAAACAGACAGCTTTTTGAGAACTGAAAATATCAGGAGATGTAGTATTTCCATATATCTTCTCATCTTTCCTGGCAACATTTCCACTAGGGAGAAACACAAAAGCAACTGTAATCAGAAGTATTGATTCTAGTGCTGAAAACATTTTTCATCAGTTTCTGAAATTATATTGTCAAGCAAGGAAAGCAAATAAAACAACTTTTTTGTTGATTGCAGCTATAAAAATGGATGAGATGTTATGGATCATGGGTTTTCAAAGAAGTCACTTCCATCTTCTTGAGACAACTTCTAGGGACTCACATTTCAGGTGTGAAAACTCTGTAGCATTCCGTATGCTTTGTAAGCACCACTGTTAAGCAGTGTAAGGATTTCACTGGTAATTTCTGAATATATTTTCTGATTTTTCATGGGCTTCATTAAGTTTCCTGAAAATACAAGTTTCTGGTGAATTGATATAGGTGCTAGATAGTTGCTACTTGGCCTCTGGCAGGTTATAGGTGACTCAGTGCTTGGAACTGAGTTAGGTTTGGGGATACAATGATAAATAAGATGAAACCCCTGCTTTCACAGATACATAGTCCAACAGGAATCACAAATTCATAGCCGAGCTCCTACAATACCACATCAGGAGGGTAGGCTTGTAGAACAATTGTGTTGGGGAACCATATAGTGGAGTCTTATAGAGATGTGGGAGGCTCTCTAGAAAACGTGGCATCTAATTCCAAGTCACAAAGATTCAATGGAATTTCTTGGTGATCAAACAGAATGAACAAAGACTAAGAGGTCTAAGGATTGGGGAGCTTTAAAAAGCATTCAGGACAATGGAAGAAGTACATGAGACTTTTTTCCCAAAAGGATTTATGGAAGCACAAGTTACATGTAGTAAGATGTACCACTTTAGAGCAGTTTTATGAGTTTAAACAGACGCATAAAATGACGTAACTCCCACTGCAATTAAGATATAGAAGAGTTTCATCATCCTAAAGTCCTTTAAATATCCCTTTGTTTCCAATCCCTTTCTTTGACTCTTAACCCCTGGCAACCATTGATGTTCTTCTTTCCCATGGCTTATCTTTTTCAGAATGTCATATACATAGGATCATTCTATGTGTAGTCTTGTAAGTTAGTGTAATGGAACCATATGTTTCAGGAGACCAATTTAGTGCCGGCATCATCCCAATCTGGGTAGGTTCTTTATTGGTTTCAAGCAGTTATACACACAGGCAGGCCAGGGCCAGAGCTGGGGGCTGAGCAAGCTCCACCCCCTTTCCCCCACTCCCCAGGAATCTTCACATTCTTTCTCTCTCTGACATTTTCTCATTCTCTTTCATCCTGTGCTCACTTCTCTTCTCCCCATGCTCTTTCTCATCCCCTCCCATCCCCTATGATGACACCACCCTTTTATCCTTTCCTCCCAAGCCAAGGTGAATCCACTCACACATGTGCATACCCACTATATGTACAATCATGAGAAGGGTGTAATACCACAGGTACTGGACATAGAGACTAATGAAGGTAAAAGCCTGATCAACTCATTTACCCTATAGTCACATTTTGTTTTGTTGTTTTTTACTAGCATCATGCATTAGATTCATCCATGTGATGCATATACAACGCATGAGATTTGATGAACCCAATTCGAGGTTTATGAATATTTGAATTTAGACCAATAATATGATTCTAAAATCAAATTGTGATAGCTTTAATTATCAAGAGGAATATCAGAAAATATTCTGAAAAGATGGCTATTTATAAGTATCGTGAATCATCTCCCCTTCTCTATGCTCCACAACTAGCAGAGCACACCTTCAGAGAGGTATTTGTCCCTTCCTGTCTTATTCCTTAGAAAATCTACCTAGTCCACAAACTATTATAAAACTGGTGAATTGATGCATATTGAAATGCATTACCAGTTCTTATAGATGAAGAAATGCTGTCTCTTGTCCCCACTGCTTCCACCAACACCTCAAATAACGCCAGTTAGGCTCAAAAGCTACAACCTCTACAAATTCAAAGGAAAACCTACCCATAAATAAATATAGTAAGAACCACTTAAGAGAGTGATGCTTACTCTTGGCAGATATATTGGGATCACCTAGAGACCTTTAAAAGCTAATGATGCCTGAATTCCACCCCCAGAGATTTTTCATTAATTTGGTTTTACTAGATCCAGGTCATTGGGATTTTTTAAACTTCATACAGTGATTCTCATGTGTGGTCAAAATTAAGCCCCATCACATTAATGAAATTCAACAAAGGGAGAAGATTAAGTTTAGAAAGGAGAGCAGATGACTACAACTAAAATAGAGCTAATGGGAGAAACAGATGAACAAAAAGCAAATGAGAAACTCCTATGGTCACTCAATTTTAAAAAGAATAAAAAAATTTCCAGAACTATGATAGCTATCTCTGAAATTACAAATCCAATAGATTAACTAAGAAGAGTATCTTTTTTGTTGAGAACCAAATCATTATTTTGATAGGTCAAATAGAAGAAATATTTTATAAATTATATTGGAATTCACAAAAATTAAGAGAAACTTGTAGGACAGACCAAGATATGTGAATATGAATAATGAAAGCTTACTAGAAGGGAAAAGGAAACAGATGGAGAAATAAAAAAGGAGGAAATCATAAAAGAAAACTTGTCTCAGAAGAAAAGTTTTGCATCTATATGCTAAAAGGAGTGATGGACCCCTATGTAACAGTAATTTACCCCTATGCAATTTTTTTTAAAAAGATATCCCCAGTAACATCATCTGTTGAAATTTCTAATTCCAATTATGGAAAATAAATTACTACGTGCTTACAGGAAAAAAAACAAACGAACAAACAAACAAACAAAAAAAAACGATAAATTCCTTACCGTAGGAGGAAAAAAAAAAGAGCTTGGCGTTTAGCATCTTTTCTGCAAATGGGAAGTAATATTATAACAAAATGTTTAAAGATGATTGAAAGGGGATGCTACTTTAGGAATTTTATATACAATGACAAAAGTGATCACCATGAAAGAATGGTATATTTTAGAAATGAGACTCAGAAAATCTATAATCTATGTCTGTGAGTGTATAGATATTATATATAGATATGTGTGTATGTATATATGTATATACATATGTTTATACAGAGAAAAATAGAACCATTTTAGACCATAGAAGGAGACAGAAAAATTTCCACATTCAGTGAAGTTCCCTTAGCCATACTGGCAAAACCTTATTTACAATGCAGAAAAAAAGAAAAAGAAAAACCCACATACCACTACTTTAGGTCAACTTTATAAATATAAACAAACATTATATATATAAAACACTGACACATTGAATTCATCAGTATATTAAAAGGATGATAAACCATGACTACAGAGAACTTATTCCAGGAATGTGAAAAATTGTTCAGTTCCCAGATAAATATATTCTTTTGGTGGACAGATTGATGAAATTTAAGCAACATAAGTCACAATTCCAACAGATTTTTTTATAGATACAGACAAACTGATTCTAAAATATGTAAGAAGAGGAATGGAACTAGAATAGCAAAGTCATTTTTAAAAGAAGAATAATGTTAGAGGAATCACGGTGCCAGATTGTAAGATTTAGTTTCAATAAAGCTATGGAGATTGAGAGTAGGATGAAATGAGAATTTAAAAACAGACTCATACAGATATGGTCAAGTGATTTTCAAGAAAGACTAAGAAGAGCAAAATTGTATGGCAAATTGCAAAGTCATTTTTTAAAAACAATAATCTGACATCCATATGCAAAAAAAATGGATTCTAAATGAAACCACATATCAAAAAAATTGACTCAGAGTGGATCATAAATCTAAGGGTAAAATGCAAAACTATCAAAGTTTTAAAAGAAACTTTAGAAGACAATCTTCATGACCAAGAGAAGCAAAGAGTTCATAGATGCAGCACCAAAAGATGAAACTAACAGAAAAAGTAATGAGAACTCGCAGGGATATTCAATGTAGCACAAGAGTTCATGAACAAAATTCATGAAATTTTGATACATAAATGTATAATACACAATTGTTCAAATGACTATCTTGAATATAGTTTGTGCATGCAAAATAGGATATTTTTTAGTAGTTTTAAGAAACTGCTTTTTAAAAATCATTTTCTGTACCTTCCTCTTCCAACTATGCTTATAACTTTTATAAGGATTAAATGTGGACTTTTATACAATGCCTTTCATAGCACTGCTAAATTTGATTTGTTATCATATTTTTTTCTGCTTTGCATTATTCACATAACAAAGTATTTTAAAGATTCCAGAATAGGAAATTATTGTGCTGTTTTTCCATATTTTTCCATATTGTTTTGAAGGTTTTTCTATGTATGATTAGACAGAATGCTCAGGGCAAATATTGATGAGGTAGTATTAATTTCACTTAAAAATTACATGCCTCTGTACTTAGGGCCCCCTGAAATTATACTAATAAATCAGCTAAATTAA